>RJVU01015056.1:391659-417096 GCA_003731715.1 Anabarilius grahami
CCTTTATTTCTAACACTATAAACACTATTTTTTCTCATCTAAAGTGCAGAACTACTCGCATGAATTTTGTAATCATAAACTAATATAATACTACCTTATTAGGCATTCTGTACCTATAATCATTTTCTAAAATGACCTCTGGTAGAAAACATTGAACCCATCAAAATGATAAAAGTTTGTCCTTGTGCCAAAGGCTTACATAAGAATGAATAGCATGCGATGTGATCATATGGCAATGTCGTGTAGCGTGTGTGGTACAGGATTGACCAGTGGTGATATTAATAAATGGCAACATGTTCTGTGACCTCCAAAGATCAATCACCCTAAGGCCAAGGAACACTGTGTTCCGCACAGCACTGAAGCAAGTATGTACAGGAAACACTTTAACTACTTACTGTATGGGCAAGGCTTAGAGATGAATGACAGGGTTTGGAGTTTTTGTCTGAGCTGGATGAAGGAGGATCTGTGTAATTTCTTATTGTGTACTGTACTGTCATGTGTAATTAGACAAACTCAATGTGAATAGCTTCCAAGGGAGGGAGGAAATTTAGAGAAAGGGGGATAAATACAGATTTTTTAAAAAAAACACGAAAGACAAACACAGAGCTTATGGACCTCCTTCACACACATTCTTAAGAAAGATGTGTGGAAAAGACAGAAATAGGGTAATGATGACATGAGGTACTGCAGAAACTCGTCAATTCAGGATGAAATAACACACCTGATGAGGGAATGAGGTCAATGTCCGTAGGTACTTCACATCACCTATTTGTCCCCCTTCCTCCCTCTGTTCCTCATTCCTACTTATTCTTTGATGCTTCACCTTTTCTCAGTGTAAAGGTCAGATTCTTGCTCCTAGGATTTATGGTACTGTTGATACCTTTGTTATACAGCTCTCAATGTGTGCTCAGGGGAGCACGAATCTACAGGTGTCAGCAAAAGGAGATTTATTTGTAAAGATGATCTTAAATAGTTTGAATGTTTATATTATATGTATCTTCTTGGACTTTTTGTCATATCTTTGTGAAGACATGCAAAATATCCACATTAAGAAGAAAAGTTAGTTACCCTGTAAATTAGATCTTTCTTTCCTCATTGCACACATACATTACTTTTTATTTGCCAGCAGCACTTTTTGTCCTGTTTTGCTTCCTTTTGTACATTCCTTTGAATAAACATTTGTTTAATGTAACTTTGAAAGGAGCAGCAAATCAGACCTGCTGGGTTTATAACACATACACTGATGCCAAAACACATCAAAGGGCCATTTAATGTATTAATCACAGAAGAAAGACAGTCATATGATCAAAAGCTCACCACACGTGCACATGAAGAAGCACAACGGGAAAGGGAAACTCACAGTGTCTCACTGACACCTGTAATTCAAGTCGTGTGAGTTTTAATTTTTGCAGTAAACATTGTTTCAAAGCAGAACAATATTGCAGTAATAGTGTCTTAAATTCTGTAAGGTCCTTATTTAGCAGTTTAGCAATTTAAAAAATGACTTAATACATTTCTCTCACACAATTCTGATTACTTAGAGAAGAAAGTTTTCACAATAGAATTTTGAAACCAAACAAATGAGTAAAAGGGTGAAAAAGACATGAAGAGCACATGCCTTGTTGGAAAGAAGACAAACGTATGTATGTTTCGTGGGGGGTGGGGGTTTACAAGAAGTGTTGTGAAGCTTTGGCTATTGGGCTTTTATTACATCTGCTTGAGCAGAGTCCCTCCCCTCTCCTGCAGAGTACACTATATATACACACACAGTCAGACGAATCTGTTCACTAGCTCTTACTCTCCTACTCTGAGTTGGAACGTGTGAGATGTGTGTGAGCTTGAGATTGTAGGGAACCGCGCAGGCACATGGTTGCTCATTTGTAAGTGTGATCCCACTTGAGAAAGACACCGTGACAAAGAGACAGGGAGAGAGAAAAAGAGGGAAAGGTGCCAGTGTCAGTATAAGAAAGAGAAAAGAGGCAGGCAGAGAGTACAAAGCATTTTCACCTCTAGTACAATGGAAGACTGTGCAGTGTCTTTCTGGATTTACATCGGAGTAATGTCCATCATTGTTGGTGGAGCGGTGAAGAAGTTTCTGGCATTCCATATCAGTGCCATGCCCTCAGTGTTGGCATGGCTGGGTGCCACTCTGCTGGTGGAGAGACTGTTTGCCCTGTGCATGCCTGCTGTGCTGGCAAGATTGGTCCTCTGTGTGTCCTGCTGGCTGTACTTTACGTGGGCCACCCCCAAACCCTCCCTGCCCGTGGAAGGCAAGGCAGTCTTCATCACAGGTAAGAACAGAAAGAAGAAGAAGAATTAAAACTAAATTGGAGAATAAAATGAGTGGCCATGCATGTCATAGTTTAGACTGTGATTATATTTAGTGCTTGATAACATTTTTGTTTTCTTTCTTTGATTCATGGCTGACTGAGAGGATTATTATGTATTGACCTGAAACGCACGTGAATTGAGGAGCAGAGATTGTACAAACTGCTGGGAAATGTAGGTCATGCTGGGTGGATTCTGTTGTGCAAAACTGACACAATTGTATTATGATTGCTGTTGTTTTGCTATTTAGTGATTCAGTAACAGTAGAGGTAAAATTAGAACAGTTCCCGCCTGTATTGTGACTGAATGAGAAGCAAATTTGTACACTCTCTGTCAGAACATGCTATGCTTTTATATGGGAAGTTCCATTTTGATTACTTTCCTGATTAGACTCACTTCTACCCCACAAAACATTCCATGTGTTTGAGTACAGACTAGGACACCCTGTACTATGTTTGTAAAACAACTTTCTCTATCCATAGACCATATCAAGCTAAATAGAATGCTCAGTGTGATAATTAATCACTAACTGTATTGACCCATATTTTATGACAATGAGGTAAACACGTGGTATGAACCAAATAATATTGGTCATGTGTCTTTGTATTCAGGCTAAGCCAAGTTTGAGTGGTATTTGTAAGGTATGTTCTGATTGTCTTGACCGTCTTATGTGCTGTGTGTTAACCTCTGTTGTGTCCTGCTCGATGAACTAGAGAGTACTCTAAGATGATTTGGCTTTTTCTTAATTGGCTGAGCTAATCTGATTCTAAGTTAAATGATCTTATGCAACTAAAATGCAGTGTAAGCCATAAATCAAATCAAATCAAATCAAATCAAAGAGCTGTCGTGTTGTACCTGGTGGTGTACTTATAACTCTTTTACAAATTATAGCTGTATTTCTGTACTTAAGTGCTCTTTGGAGACTTCTGTGGTTGCAGTGAGTGTATTGCCAAAAATGAATATTTTGTCATTATTTACTCACCTTCATGTCATACAGGTTTGGAACAACATGAGGGTGAGTAATTGATGACAAAGTTTTCATTTTTGGGTAAACTAACCTTTTTTCACACTAGTTACTCTGCACTTTTTGTCCAGTCACCAAGATTCAGAATTACTTTTTGCTTTGTGGGGTTGAGCCACCTGTCCCCAAGAGAAAATGGCTTAATAAACATACAAAATAATCTTCAAATTAATATCCTACAAATTAAGAAAGTTTTGTGTGGGGGTTAGTTTTATGCATAGAAAATTATATTTCTTCCATATAAAAACTGCATGTGTTCATGTGTGAAATTTACAATCAGCAGCTCTTAAAAAGAACAATGTGTAACTGCTAGCTCAGACCTTGAGGAATTAAGGCATTTATGTGTTGATTTGTTTCACTGTTAAGCAGTTTTAGCCCTACTTTTTAATCTGGATCATAAGCTCCTTCAGTATTTGAGCATGTATCTTTACAGTTCAGTAATATGTTTATGTCTTTATCCATTAAAGCCCAAATCAGCCCTAAGCACCTACTTCACAAACAATTGCTTGATTGTTAATTATTCTACCTTTTCCTTATGGCAAACCATGATATTTGAGAAACTGGGAGGTACAAGCACAAGAGCAGTACATGAACCCTGAAGCATTTGAGTAACTCATATGCACTATATATGTATGTGTATGATAAATCTATCACACTACACCTGCATGCTGTATTATTAGCCTGGACATTTTTATGTTTTATGTGAATGTTTGGCATATTTTCCTTAAAGGTTGGGTGTGCAAACGGCTAAATGAGAGCTGATTTTTGTTTTGTTTTTTTGATAGTTAAAAAAGTTCATTTTTGACCTTGTCAAGTTTTTCTCCTTGAGCTGCCATGGCAAACTAACTGGCATGTCTGTTATTCACTTAACAGGGCAAGGGGTTAAGTTCAATCAGTTACTCCAAGGCAGCTTATAATAGTTTGATGGACTTGGGTTTCTCAGAAATAACTCATATGGGTTCCTTAAATCCCCCAAAGCCGTCTGCCGTCTATTGGCATGGTAACCATCAACTCAGTCAACCTCTTTCATTGCTTGTTTTAATACATGCACACAGAACAAGCGTGAGTTTCTGAGGTTGGCACAGAGCATGCTGCTTCAGTTTAGTTTTCTTCATTTTCTTGTCTTTGTTTTTTTTTTGTACCAGAGCTAGCACATAATGACATGGTATCGTACTTTAGAGTAATATTTCAGTTGGTCGTCATCTTTTCCTAAATTACCCTTCTCAAAGTCACTCTTATGCAAAAAACCAAAAGAAAGTGCAAAACCTGTAAACCTCTTACAAAGCCAGCAGAAAGGCACAGTCAGGGCTTGAATTGCTGTGAGGCAGGGGGTTAAGGTTACAGAATTGGCTGACTACACAACTTAAAGCCATTAGTCTGGCTAGAGTCAAGCTGGAAAAACGCCTATAGACTGCAAGGCCTGTACACCTTGTACATGTTAATCACCAGCTCTGGGAATATAATGTTAAAGTGTAATGTTCACAATGCCAGAACTCCCTAAACATGTAAACTTCTATAATTTTGACTCCTAATTATTCTGAGGCATCTGTTGCTCACATAACGCTTCCTTCCTAAATAATGAAGCCGCTTTCTTTGATCAAAAATGTGCTTATTGTTAGGGAGGATTTCCATAAATTGCCCAATAAAAGGGAATGGCGCACACATTTGTGTTCTCTGTGTATAAATGTGTGTTTTTCAGGAAATTCCTTCTTTTAACTTTGATAATACTCTGTAAAGACTGCATGGCTAACTGAAACTTGTACACTTACATCATAATACCTTTCTCTCTATTTCTCAATTTCATATTGCCAATAAACCATGATGACTGAATTTCAGTAAACTGTGATTAACACCAGGTTCTAGCACCATGAAGGTGTGAACTTCTAGTGTTAAATAAACATCTCTTCATCTGCCCGCACTAACAGTTGCTTCTTTTGACTCTCCCTATTTGAATTATTGAGATTTGTCAGGATCAACCAGTGTATAATTCGTTCAGAACCCCAACATGAAGAAGTTTATGACGTCAATCCGGATCTCTAAATGAGCTACCAAGTACCAAGTGACATTAGTCCATATGTGTTATGAAGGGCACTGAGGAAATCTGATCAGGTAGCATGAGACACACTCATTGTGTTTACATGCTGAGGACAGCAGAAGGAAGCACTATTAATCCCACACTATTCAGCGATCTGAACGCTCGCCCCTCTATCATCAGCATGGTTTTGCATGTGAACTCACAAGTGAGCGAGGCGAAAGATTCATATATCTTGGTCCCAAATATTGTTTAGACACTTAAACTACACTTAGAAATGTATAGATGTACTTTTAATTATCTTTATTTTATAATAAATATAAATATACATTTAACTGTATAAATGTAATATAATATTTTATAATTGTATTACTTTAATTATATTATTATTAGCTAAATTAAAACAAAAAAATGTATTTGGATTCTTTCTGGTTGTTAAACCTTTGTTCTTCATGTTCATATTTAAAGGGTTAGTTCACCAAAAAATGAAATTTCTGTCATTAATTCCTCACCCTCATGAGCCTCCACACCTGTAAGACCTTTGTTCTTCTTCAGAACACAAATTAAGATATTTTTGATGAAATCTGAGAGGTTTTTTTTAATCCTCCATAGAAAGCAGTGTAATTACCACATTCAAGGTCCAGAAAAGTAGTCAAAAGATTGTTAAAATAGTCAACGTGTCTACAGTGGTTCAACCTTAATGTTATGAAGCGACGAGAATACTTTTTGTGTGCAAAAACAAAACAAAAATAATGTCTTTATTAAACTATTTCTTTTCTTCCCTGTTATTATCCTACGCTATTTACTTTGCAGTGCTTCCAGGGTCTACGTCAGAATGCCGGATCAGTATTGGCAGACACCGTTCACATGAGCAGCACGACGCATGCGTGTGATGCCGACGCAGGAGCCGGCCAATAAATTCCTTGATGAGCATTAAAACTTTTTTTTACTTTGCATGATGGGCTGGACTAACCAGTGGACCAATCTGAAATGCTGTTTTGGTTGTTCTGTAATGCCTGAGCAAAGTCTGTCGTGAAAGTGGTTCGGTATTATATCGACTCATTGGATGGAAACCCTGCTGTATTCGCAATTTTTTTTATGCAATATTCCCATTTTGCTCATAAGTTAAATTCACAACTTTGGATTGAATCATAGCTATTGTCTCTCCATCAGCCTCAATGTTTTGTGTTTAGCTCTTTTTTTCGCTGAGGCCAGGGAAGTTCCACATATTGCTTCACTGATTAGCACACACTGCCAGTACCGACTGTCCTCCAAACCCTGTGGGCTTCACTGCAGTCACATATATCTGTGTGTGGGAATTCAGAAGTGGCTCATCAGGGCTCTGGCAGGCCTTTTCCTTACCCAATGTCCCTGGAGCAACTCCAGAATGCAGGCCAGTTGAGTGTGGGATGAGATATGCTAGACCCGAGGTGTCTAATAATACCCATATCAATGTTGCATAACAGTACACAGTAAATATTTGGAGGAAAATGTAGGGGAGGGGCACCTGTGGCATTCTCGCTATGCTTAGTTGTTCAAGCCAGGTGAAGAGGTTAAACAGATAAGGAAGGTTTAAGTGTAGCATTGTGGGGACAGAGTTCAGAGAGGATTAACTTGGCACAAATGAGATGCAGTCTGACCTGTCCGAATTCATAGTATTCAAAAAACAGTAGTAGAAAAGTACCCGGATGACCTACTACTTCTGGCGAGATTCTGACACTTTACTATCCCATGAGGCAACAGGAGAGGTTCCCTTTCAAGGAGATGCTGGGGGAACGCCTTTGCATGATTGTGTCGTAAAGCACGTGTGAAATCAGTCCAATGGCGTGACGGAACGTCATAGGCGGGTTACGTCATGACCAGGAAACTATAAAGCACACCCATGACCAGGAAACTATAAAGCACACCCAAACCAAACAGCGCTAGCTTTATTGTCTTCAGCAAGCGCTTTCTGTTGAAACCGTCAGTCTATTTGGTGTTTGTCTGTCTCATTAGTTCAGTTTTGACTATGTTAGACAGCATACATATATATATATTTATATATAAATTTTTCACTCTTTGTTATATTGCAGCCATTTGCTAAAATCATTTAAGTTCATTTTTTTTTCCTCATTAATGTACACACAGCACCCCATATTGACAGAAAAACACAGAATTGTTGACATTTTTGCAGATTTATTAAAAAGAAAAACTGAAATATCACATGGTCCTAAGTATTCAGACCCTTTGCTGTGACACTCATATATTTCACTCAGGTGCTGACCATTTCTTCTGATCATCCTTGAGATGGTTCTACACCTTCATTTGAGTCCAGCTGTGTTTGATTATACTGATTGGACTTGATTAGGAAAGCCACACACCTGTCTATATAAGACCTTACAGCTCACGGTGCATGACACATGAAAGCCCGCATGGAGTTTGCTAAAAAACACCGGAAGGACTCCAAGATGGTGTCTTGTCCTTCATGTGTCTTGCACTGAGGAGAGGCTTCCGTCGGGCCACTCTGCCATAAAGCCCCGACTGGTGATGGTTGACTTTCTACAACTTTCTCCCATCTCCCGACTGCATCTCTGGAGCTCAGCCACAGTGATCTTTGGGTTCTTCTTTACCTCTCTCACCAAGGTCAGTGAGAAATGGACAGCACCCGAGTTAAATATATGAGTGTCACAGCAAAGGGTCTGAATACTTAGGACCATGTGATATTTAAGTTTTTCTTTTTTAATAAATCTGCAAAAATGTCAACAATTCTGTGTTTTTCTGTCAATATGGGGTGCTGTGTGTACATTAATGAGGGAAAAAAATTTACTTAAATGATTTTAGCAAATGGATGCAATATAACAAAGAGTGAAACATTTATGGGGGTCTGAATACTTTCCGTACCCACTGTATATGTATATATATTTTTGAAAATGGCAAGCAAACAGTTTGACAGTAACAACATGGCGGATGTAGTGCGTATGAATTTTATGAAAGACTATAGAATAACACAAGACGTGTCACTCGTATTAATATGAATGGTGCAACGCGCAATATGGCGGAATAAGTCCCGCCTTCTAAATAAGAGCCAATCGCTGATTGGTAAAGTCATCGCGTCACTGCAGCGGCCGTTAGAAGATCCGGTTTCTATAGAAACAGTCAGACACGCGCCTCCGAAATGAGGCACATTTGGGACTGCGCATGCGCATTAGGTTGATCCAGCCTGAAAAATACAGTTTTTTTTTGTCATGATTTGAGCGTTTAGAAACAAAATTTTTGAGACAGTTGTCAGATTTCATTGGTGGTTTCAAATATGAAATTTAATCGAAAGCTTGGTAAACAGCTTTAGAGAATTTGATGTTTCCCCATTCAAAGAGATAGGAGCTGCACTTGGATGCCCGAGAGGCATTTCAAAGATGGCCGCCGAGTGAAATGACTTGTCCTAAAGGGACTTTGATTTTATTCACACTACCCATATTCATACTATATAGAACATACTTTTTTAACGCTTGCGAATTTCAAATTCAAATATAGTTCCTACTCATACAAGTGCGCAATTTTGGACGCATCATATGTTTTTCGAATCTCTGAATTGCCACCTGGTGGCAGCAGCTGGTACTGCTACTAAAGGAACTTGGATGTTACATGAAAAGCACAGCTTGTCACCCAAACAGTGTCATTTCATTTTCTTGTGTAAATCTAGTAATCTGCAGTGTTGCATCAAAAGCACAGTACAGGCATATTTCGGTGCATGAAAATTTGCAGCATGGTGGCATTGGTCTAAAATTTGGGCTTATTTTAACTGGAAAGTATTAATTTTTCCATGTAGTTCCTAGCATTACCACAGAATTAGAATTACCCAGAGCCTTCTTAAGTACCTGCTGGGGAGCACGTACCCCTGGCTGGAAATAACTTATCTGGGTAATGGCAATATTTAAAAAAAGAAGATAAATAAAGTGATGATAAATTGTAATAATGCCAGGTAAGCATATTTATCTGAACAGTTGAATTATTTAATAATAATAATAATAAGCTAAAATCTGTTAGTCTTGATTAATATATTTTTAACTCCCCTATCCTTAGACCTTCCCTTCTGCAGGCATGGTGTGTTTACTGAGGAATACTTTGCGTATCTATGATGGAAAACACACTGACAAAGAGATCCCAGCTAGTGGACTGACTGATATGTGTGTCCTCAGAGGACCTTGAGATAAAATGCAGAGGTGTGACTGTGTTATGTGTGTTTGCTCTCTGTGTACACTGAGTAACTGCTGTTATCATAACTGGTGTATAATTGTGTGCTACACATTCACAAATTAGAGGTGAAAAGTGAGGTCACTGACCTCTGGATAGTGTGTGATACGCTTGAGGCATTCTACTCTTTATTTGTTTTATTTTTTTTTTTAGCTTTACAACTTTGACTTACCTTCCAAAATAAATAAACAAGGAATGAAATAAGTTTAGTTTGGATGGAAACAAAATTCCTAATAATCAATTGTAAAAGAACAAATATTATAAAAATTTGGCACTCACAGAAAACTTTCATTTCTCAAGCCCAGCAGTTCAATTATGTTGTAGACCTCACACTGAGATAAATATTCATGTCTGAGAATCTATTCATGCAACTTTTGTTTCCAGAATATGTAGTGTACTGCCGCTCATTTCCAAGATCAACTTGCACATCAGGGGTAGAAAAAGAACAGAAAGTCTACTGTTATTCTTCTTTTTGTCTTTTTTTTAACGTTCTTCTTTGTCTTGGGTGTAAAGTTCCTATGGGTTTACACATTATCCATACTCAAATGACCCTCATAAAAATCGGATGTTAGATTTTCGTATTAATGTGTCATTCCCTGCCGCCACTTCTGTAAATGAGTACGTCCCAGATATCAATCATGAGCATGCATTTGTAACCATGGCCAGATTTGTTTTGTTGAGACCTGATTTGTATTTTTTAGATTTTAGTAATACAGCTCCAAAACCACAATGTCCCTTGGGACGGTAAGGACATTGTCTTCAAACCAAAAGACAGCAACACCAATATCTCTTTCAGTTGTGTAATTTAGTAAAGAGATAAGAGAGTCATGTTTCAGAGATTGATGCGTCACGCTGTCATGCAACTTGATGTGGGGTGAAGACATTATATTATTGTGATTTTGTTTTGTTTCCTGTTGTACCGTTCTGGCTTAGCTGAACTTTAATGATGTTCAGGGGTCATATAGTAGTGAGATTACATGTCACCAGTGCTGGTGTTTCGTGCCAAGTTTTCAATCTTTTTTTCATATAAGAAAGTTTCCTGAAACTGGCTGAAGTGTTCTAAAATGATTCCAAAAGAGCTTTTATAGTAATGAAAATATATTGCTGTGGTGTTGCATAGCATGCCATTTTAGTGTAATTACTGGCAAATATTGCCAAAATGTGAGTATTTAGAAAGAGTCTTGAGTATTGTGATTGTAATATTTTGGAATAACATTCATCTTTCCTTCCCCTGTCTCTGCAGGTTGTGATTCAGGGTTTGGTAACGCTACAGCAAGGCGGTTAGATGCAATGGGGTTTGAAGTGTTTGCGACCGTATTGAACCTGGACGGAGAGGGAGCCAAGCACTTGCGCAGAGTCTGTTCATCACGTCTTACCCTCCTGCAGGTAGACATCACCCAGCCTCAGCAGGTACAGCAAGCCCTGCTTGACACCAAGGCCAAACTTGGCATGAGAGGTGAGGATTTATTTTATGCCAGAAAATTTCACTCCAACATGTTTGAACACAGTGAACCTAAAATACCCCTGTAAGATTGTTATATTTTTAAACTGCCAATGATTTTTGGTTACCCTAAATACACTTGTAAATACCCAACCTGTGGTTTCATTTCTGTTGAACCAAATCTTGGAACCACGCTGTCAACAAAGCACCTCATTGAATTATTTTTAAAGTAGGTCAAATAAATCAATTCATTTGTTCTCAGTGGGCAAACATTTGTTTATTTTACAAGAGATTCAGCATAGTCTGGTGTATATGTGTTTGTTTATAGTGTGTGAGCTTTTTTTCACATGGACATCCTTGTTGGTGTTGGGAAGAGGAGGGGATGGGGTGGAAGGGTGGTGTATAGTTCTGGCAGTACATGCAAGGGCTGTTTTATTAAAAATCATAAATTAGGTAGCATTAAAAAAAAAAGGTGGGGGGCAGAAAATGTTTTACGCTCCACAATTTAGATGCTGAGCTAAGGGAAAAGTGAGGACATATTTGAATGCTCAGATTTTTGTAGACTTAATCTTTTGTTCTATAATCTTAAGCATAAAGTTTCTAAAATGAGGTTTTCGCAGCCATGCCATAGAAGAACCATTTTGGGTTCCCCGAAGAACCTTTCAGTGAATAGTTCCTTTATGAGCCTTTTTTTTCTCCTTAGTGTGAGGAATATTTTAATGATCTTTTTCCACTGCAAAGAACCTTCAGGCTTCCCTTGAAGTTCAAATCTTAATTTCAAAATAAGCATGATGTCTTCTCATTTAATCAGGTATTAAATGAGGACAGACCAATGTAGAGCTTTTTGGGTGTTGTTATGAGAAAGTGATGACCAACACAATGGATGACACTTTTGCAGTCTTCCTCCAGTAACTTTAGAGCTGTGGTTCTCAACTAGGGGCCCTTAGCAAACATCCAATTGGTCCACAAGATAAAAAGTACTTAAAAGTATTTAAATTAATAAATGATTAAATCAAAATAATACTCTCTCAATATTTTCCTCTAGATTTGTGGGGGCTTGTAAATAACGCTGGATGGTGTGTGAATATTGGGGATGCTGAGCTCTCCCTCATGTCCAACTACAGAGGATGCATGGAGGTCAACTTCTTTGGAACGCTCACCGTCACCAGGACCTTCCTGCCACTTCTCAGACAGGCAAAAGGCCGGATTGTGACAATCTCCAGCCCTTCAGGTATACATTACACGTACACATGAGAACCAGTGCAGCTGGTGCACTTATGCAGATATTATCTATCCAAATCACTCTACTCAGACATCACTGCAGAAAAGGAGTAAATTAAATTGTACATATGACAAGTTTATGAGTGTTTTTAGGTTCTTGTTTCAGTGCTAAATCTAATTAAGAGTCTCTCTCTCTCTCTCTCTCTCTCTCTCTCTCTCTCTCTGTCTCTCTCTCTCTCTCTCTGTCTCTCTGTCTCTCTGTCTCTCTGTCTCTCTGTCTCTCTGTCTGTCTGTCTGTCTGTCATCCACATAAAGCTGCCAGTGCTTATAAATGTATCTCTGTCCATCAGATGTTTATTTTATGCCTTCCATCTGGCTTCATCACACCTAACCAAACACTAATCAGAGCCCAAACTGTAATCCACCTGTTTTCTTTTCTTCTCAAGTGTCCACTAACAATTTCAACGGAGAGCAACTTTCTGCTCAAGCTCACGCTGGAATTCAGTCAGCAGGAGAAATCGGCATACTTTTTCACTTTTCCTGGCTCCCCTGATTTTGTCTCCATTTGTTTACCTCCATTGTGCCAAAACAGTGTGATATTATGAGTAACAGCCTGGCGCTGGACGCCGTTGAGTTCTCCGTAAACACTGGCGCACAGCCCTTTTAAATAAAGATGTCTCCATCAGTGCAGTCTCCCTGTTGAAGGAAATAAAATGTTTTAGCTGTCATGGGCAGCAGATGCTACTGTCACAATAGAGATGAACAGTCGTTCTCTCAGAAGACTTGCAGGAGGCCTGTTGTCTTAAAACTTCCCGTACATCCTCCCGGTGATGTGAACACAAGCTCTTTTATTCGCCAAAAGCTTGAGGCAAAACCACATTTTATAAACAGTCATGATCTGCAATTAACCTCCACAGGCTTCCTGGATTCAATCCAGATCTTTATACAATGAATGACACTCAATCTGTCAAAAAATAAATAAATAAATAAAAATTCTGGAATGTGTTCCATGAAGTTCATCATTGTACCGGTTCTCTGGCAATGTGGCAAATTAAAACAGTAATGCGCCAGTTCTTCTTATATAGTTTTTACTGTCTTTATCATATCAGCCTGTTCATTAAAATGTTCAAGGATATGCAGTGCTGTAAACTGTGATTAAGATATCTGTATGACATTTAATCTTTCTTTCTCTTTGTAATTCTGCAGGTGAGCATCCCTTCCCTTGTTTGGCGTCATACGGGGCTTCAAAAGCTGCTCTGAATCTTCTTATCAACACACTTCGTCATGAGCTGGAGCCATGGGGTGTCAAAGTCTCCACTATCTTACCCTCTTCCTTTAAGACAGGTGATTAATATTTTACAGTGTGGAATCAAGTTACAAATACTGTATGCTTCCAGTGTGATGAATCACTTATCTGTTTATTGCCATTCTTCTCATCACAGTGGTTGCAATTTGAATGACTTTCCTTTATTATGAAACACACACTGTTCAGGCAAATTGTGTAACATAGCCCAAGGCCACTCATATGGATAATTGGGTAGATGAACCGCAAACCCCCTTTTTAACATCTAGTTGATTGATCTGGGGCCTGTTCCATGATGGTAGTTGAACAAACTCAAGGTTGTAGGATTAGTTTCGAGTTACAAAACCAAACCACTCTAATCCGGCTTTGTTGGTACCATGATGCTGATCCTGAGTTTGTGGAACGTGTGCACATGAATACGTGACATCAGTGGTGAACAGCCAATCAGATGCCTTGCAACAGAGAGAAACTATGATTCACTTCTCACGAGACAGCCAGCGCGATTCAAAACTCTTTTGCTGAAGGTTAAGAGATTGAAGAAAATGAAGAATTTTAACTTATTTACACTGGTGAAAATAAAATAAATCATCTTGCTCTATCAGTGCAAGTGAAACTTGTGAAGTTAGTTTATTTAGTTGATAATATATATAGCGATAGAGACTCATACATGTAAGGTCACATGTAGTTATATTTAAAGTTTATTTACAGCTTATTTAAATTACATATGATCTGTATATATCAATATTCATTAAAACTAAATAATTAATAATAACGGATAAAGGACTTTTAACTCCCCTATCCTTAGACCTTCCCTTCTGCAGGCATGGTGTGTTTACTGAGGATAATGGTAATGGATTAATAATAATATATATCATTGAATTATTATATAAATCATAAAATCATTCTAAGTAATTATCATTGAAGCTAGACAATTTCATTGTTAAATATTTTTTTACTATATAGTGACCTTTAATTTGGAGAAACTGGGGGAGTGACTTTATTGCGTTGGATGTGTCAATTCATTTAGCTCACATCCGATTGGCCAAATTTCAGTTTGAGATCTCTGAACCAGAACATAACCTGCTCTGGAGCAGGTTTGCTGTGGAGCGTAAGTTACTATGGTGATGAACACCGCTAAAAGCCAAGTCACTTTCATGGTACCTAAAACCCAGGATTGGTGCAAACTAATCTGAAACTTACCTGGCTAGCCAGCTAATCCAGCTTCATGGTACAGGCCCCTGGTTTGTTATAATAGTTGGTAGCATATTGTAGATAAATTAAAAGACAGGCAATATGTGAAATTACAATTTAGTTCTTCCATTTCTAAGCCCACTACATTATTAAAAATACATTACATAATTTAATTTTCTATATTTAAATATTAAAATATTTATAATTATAATTTTTTTATTTTTTGTTATTTATATTTATGTTCTTATGGTTGTTTATTCAGTTATTTATATATTTACTGTATTATTATGTCAACTGAAAAAAAAGACTACAAATACATAGTTTTTGTGTTGTTATCGGACACTTAACAAACCATCAGTACTATACAAGGAAATTAAATGAAGACAGCACTGCTTTGTCCTAGTGAATGGGCCTGTCATTCTTAGACAAATGGGTCACATAAAGAGAGGAAAAGTTCTTATTTAAGCTGTTTATTTACATCTGAGCCTCAGGGATCCATCAGGTTTTGAGCTGACATATGAGTCCTCCTTTCCATGCCAAATGCAGGTCTGGAATTACAATATAAATAACTGAATAAAGTGTCCCCCAACCTGTTTACATTCCTTTCTATGTCTCCAATCTGTCCTGGACGGCTTTTTCCATGACCCCTACCTTTGTTTGCATGTTGCATCATGCTTTCGGCTCTTTTTCTTTCCTTGCAGGGCAGAGCAGTAACACAGAGTACTGGGAGAAAGAGTACAAGAAACTGATCCAGAACTTGCCGCCAAGCCTTCTCAAAGAATATGGGGAAGAATATCTGCTGGAGACCAAGGAACTCTTCCAGAGTTATGCAAAAACAGCTAATGAGGATCTGAGTCCTGTCATCAACACCATTGTGGACGCACTACTCTCTCCTCACCCCCAGGTGCGATACTATGCCGGGCCAGGTTTAACACTCATGTACCTCATCTGCAGCTACTTCCCTGTGAGCATCAGCGACAGGTTCCTCCAGAAACTGTTTGTACAGAAGAAGGTGATGCCTCGTGCCCTTATGAAACAACCAGGCCTGAGCCTAAACGACAATAACAACAGTATAAAGGAAAACATGAATAACAGTAACAACAATAACAGCTTCACAAAGATTATTGATTAGTACTGGTAAAGAGTGTAAAAACATCCTTTAGCACCACTAATGTGATCTACTTATAGAGATTTGTTTCCATTGTGTATACTTTACTTTTCTTTTCTCTTGTCTTGTTTTGTTTTGTTTTGTTGTATATATTGTGTAATATTTTGAGGGGATCACTGAATTGCACCAAATCATCAATGGTAAACCATGCTTACAAGGCAGTTGACACTCTTAAGCATCATGAAGATAATAATAAAGAAGAGGTCATGCCCACAGTTCTCAGGTGAGGCAAAATCCAAACAGATACAAAACATATGGTTTATTTATTTTGGAGAATGCATAAATTCTGGGTGTTTACCATGGACACACTTTAAAGGCCCGACCGTTCACTCCAAGGACGATAACTATAACGATAATGATAAAGATATTTCTAAACATAATTCTAAATATAAAAGAATAGTAGAGTCCACACCATAATGATATAGTTAAAATCACTTTCAGCAATTTTTTTTCCAGTTGATGAATGATAAAAATGGCCAATCAGAATTCACCAGACTTTAAAGATCTCGAGCATTTAAAGTGGCAGATGACATAATTGCAGCATGTGCTTAGAATAAATAGAACGATATTGTCCGCTGGTGTGGACGCTAATATAGTTATCATTATTATCTTTATAGTTATCGTTCTTGGTGTGAATAGGCCTTAACCGATGTGCCATAGATTCGATGAGTTTGGTGTGAAATTTCAATTTCACTAAGGCATGTATGATCATTAACAGCCAAACACCTGACACGGCTGTCTTTCCGTACTGCACTGAGAGACTGATGATAATGTTACTATTTTCAGTCCAGGGTCAAATATAGTGAGAGTGCAACATCAAGTAAATATTGTGGGTTGTGTTTTTTTTTTTTTTTTAGATAAGTGACCAATGGGCTGAAGTGGTTCCTAAGAAGTCCTTTTTTTAAAATGTATTTTACTCCATAGTTTATTGTTATATTTGTTTATTTTTTCCAATGTCATATTTTTGGCATATTTATGCCATTTTGTTCTTAATAAATCACTTAAACTGTGAATTTTCTACAAAAAAAAAANAAAAAAAAAAAAAAAAAAAAAAGTAAATTGTTCACCTAATCATTCTTAGAATAATATTAAAGTTGACTTTTTAAAATGATTGACCATTGCGTTTTTTCATTTCCTATCAGTGAACATGAACAACGGTTCCCTTTAGCTGGTCAAAGATATTTGTGTATACTAAATGAGCTCCTCTATGAAACCCAGCCACCCACCTCGGCTGTGTTAATTAGCAATTGGCTGTAGCTATGCTAATTGCAAATTTCAGTTTGTGTAATGAAGCCAGAGTCTTACAAGCAAGATTTAACAGAGCTAGAAAAATCTTTTTAGTCTTTCATTGTAATACAGTTTTTCTTTAGGCTATTATCTTTATTTAAAAATCAGAATAATAATAATAATTTTCTAAAATGTACATGCAAATTTATTGAATATACTAAGCATATAATTAAATGTGTAATTAAATAACAATTAGAATTATATGCATTTACACTATTGTTCAATAGTTTGGGGTCAGTAAGATTTTGTTTTCAAAAGAAATATATAGGCCTACTTTTATTTAGCAATGATACATTAAACTAAACAAAAGTCACAGTAAAAACTTTTTAAAAAGATTTCTGTTTCAGGGGCTGTATTCACAAAACATCTTAAGGCTAAAAGTAGCTCCTAACTTGCCAATTTAGGAGAAACTCTTAAAAATAATGGCCTTGTCAGTTCTAAATTTAAGAAAATTTAAGAGTATTTCACAAAGCTTTTTAGCACTAAAACTAGCTCCTAAATCTGTGAAAAGTTAGGAGTAGTCAAGAGGACTCCTAAGTCACTAAAATGGTTGTTGCCAGCAATCGCCTCAGTAATCTGCCCAAAGACACTGTACCACATTGAGGCGATAGGTGATAGAGCCTTGGGTGCTGAGCCTTTTCTTCAAAAATGCAATAAATATTTGGATTTATATCGAGAAATGTCCACGAGGTCACCCGAGCTCCCCACAATCGATGCCGATGATAGGATATTATTTTCAACTTGACCACATAATAATAAAAAGGCGAAACTATCAAAAATAAGTCTTTGAAGAAAAAAAAATCCTTAACCCATCAGTAGAACCAATATCTGCTCCTTTGTGCAAGGAGGAACAGGATGAGCACTGCCAGAGCCCTACAAAATGACCTCCAGCAGGCCACTGGTGTGAATGTCTCTGACAAAACAATCAGAAACAGACTTCATGAGGGTGGCCTGAGGGACTGACGTCCTCTAGTGGGCCCTGTGCTCACTGCGCGGCACTGTGGGGCTCAATTGGCATTTGCCATTGAACACCAGGATTGGCAGGTCTGCCACTGGCACCCTGTCCTTTTCACAGATGAGAGCAGGTTCACCCTGAGCACGTGACAGATGTGAAAGGGTCTGGAGAAGCCGTGGAGATCGTTATGCTGCCTGTTACATTGTTCAGCATGACCAGTTTGGTGGTGGGTCAGTGATGGTCTGGGAAGGCATATCTATGGAGGGATGCACAGACCTCTACAGGCTAGACAATGGCACCCTGACTGTCATTTGGTATCAGGATGAAATCCTTGGACCCATTGTCAGACCCTATGCTGGTGCAGTGGGTCCTGGGTTCCTCCTGGTGCACAACAATGCCCGGCCTCATGTGGCGAGAGTATGCAGGCGTTTCCTGGAGGATGAAGCCTGACCTAAATCCAATAGAACACCTCTGGGACATTTTGTTTCGGTCCATTCAACGCCGCCAGGTTGCACCTCAGACTGTCCAGGAGCTCAGTGATGCCCTGGTCCAAATCTGGGAGGAAATACTTCAGGACACCATCCGTCGCCTCATTAGGAGTATGCCCCGACATTGTTAGGCATGCATACAAGCATGTGGGGGCCATACAAACTACTGAGTACCAATTTGAGTTGCTGCAATGAAATTTCAGCAAAATTGACTAGCCAGCTGCATCATTTTTTCACTTTGATTTTCAGGGTGTCTTTGAATTCAGTCCTCTGTAGGTTGATCATTTTCATTTCCATCAAACGATGTGGCATCCTTTAGTTCCTAACACATTACCCAGTCCATATCAGTATAGACATCCAGCATGATATTTTTCCCCATTGAGATCTGATGTGTTTTCAAAATGTTCCTTTAATTTTTTTGAGCAGTGTATATAAAAAATGCCTGATTACCTGTTGCAGTTGTTTTCACGAGTTCACACTTACAAAGGATCGAATAGAAAAAATTAAGCATGTTTGGCGTGCTGTCTGGAATTTAGCCCAAACCCAGAGTACTCCCCCGTATCCAGGAATAGGAACCAGCCAAGAGTGAGGAGCTGGGGTGGCAGAGGGATGCGGAAAAATGCCGAGGTAACAGGTGAGTCGGCTGTGTATACATATGCCCCCTCTCGAGCTGATTAGATAGACCATTTGAAAGTGCTCCTCCCAAACTTTGTTTATAAAACATAATTTGTCATTCGAGATGCAGACATGTAAGAGGCTGACAATTAGCTGAACATTTACTTGTTTAATTAGTGACACTTAGCCTGAATTTTAAAATCTTTATTTGAATATGACAACATTATTATTTTAAAATCTTTATTTCAATATGAAAGCAGTTTTATTTTAAAATCTTTATTTGAGTATGGCAACATGATACCTCATTCTACAATATTTATATGATTAAATCACTGACAGAGACTGTCAGCCAATCAGTGTGTGCATAGTTAGTAAGCGTGATGACATCATCCATAGCAAAGAGGTCAACCCCGCCCTTACTCTTAGTTTAAAGGGATAGTTCACCAAAAATGAAAATTTTATGTTTATCTGCTTACCCCCAGGGCATCCAAGATGTAGGTGACTTTGTTTCTTCAGTAGAACACAAATGATGATTTTTAACTCCAACCGTTGCGGTCTGTCAGTCGTATAATGGGTGTCAGTGGGAACTTCGTCTATAAGAGTAAAAAACCGTGCACAGACAAATCCACATTAAACCCTGCGGCTCGTGACGACACATTGATGTCCTAAGACACGGAACGATCGGTTTGTGCGAGAAACCGAACAGTATTTATATCATTTTTTCCTCTAAAACACCACTATGTCCAACTGCCCTGCATATCCGGTTAGTGAGGTCTGAACGCGCTCTGACAACGGAAGTGATGTCTCGCACTCATTGAAGCAAAGCGCGAGACATCACTTCCGTCATCAGAACGTGTTTTCTGACGTCACCAACCGGATTTGTCTGTGCACAGTTTTTTTACTCTTATAGACGAAGTTCCCACTCACATGCATTATACGACTGACAGACCGCAGTCAGAGTTAAAAATCATAATTTGTGTTCTACTGAAGAAACAAAGTCAACTACATCTTTGGATGCCCTGGGGGTAAGCAGATAAACATAAAATTTTCATTTTTGGGTGAACTATCCCTTTAAGACTTGTCTCTATTCCTTAGTAAAAGTTTGTCTCAGCAGCTTTGTGAATAGGTTTTAAGAGAAAACTCTTAGCTAAGAACTTTTACTGATATTTAGGAGAGCTCTTAATGGTATAAAATGTTTTGTGGAAAAACAGCCCCTGTTCTTTTGAACTCTCTATTTATCAAAGAATCCTGAAAGAATGCATCACGGTTTCCACAAAAATATTAAGCAACCATTTATAAGAACTGTTACTTGAGCAGCAAATCAGCATGATTTCTGAAGGATAATGTGACACTTAAGACTGGAGTAATGATGCTGAAAATTCAGCTTTGCCATCACAGGAATAAATTACATTTCAAAATTCATTCAAATAGAAAACAATCATTTTAAATTGTAATAATTCACAATATTACTGTTTTTAAGTATTCTGATCAAATAAATGCAGCCTTGGTGAGTATATAAGATACTTCTTTCAGAAACATTAAAACATCTTACCAACTGCAAACTTTTGAACTCTAGTGTAATCATTTAAGAATAAATTGCTGAAAAGTATATACTAATAAACCACGCAAGAGAGAGAAGAGTGGAAATAGGGTGAGAGCCACTCTAATTGACCATCATGGTCTCTATACTTGAGAGATAATGGACACTGAACAGAGGATTCAGCCGAATGTGAGCAGATCTATTATGGCTTCAGTTTCATTCTTTAAAACATTGTGTAAATAGTGATCTGTGTCCACCCCATGACCTAGGCCATTTACCACACACATTTCAATATAATGATTTTCAAAGTTTTCTGACCAGAGCAGAAAGGCACAGTTCCTGGTAAATGTTATACTAAGAACTAAGCCTTACTCTAATTTCATGGAATCGGGATCCAGGCATTCAAAAAGCAGGGGAACGGGCTCAAAACATCCACAGTTAAGAAGCTTAGCCTTTGGAGCAAGATCAAAATCCCGGAAGATTTATTGGTAATCATGTTTATCTCATTAACTGCATTTATTGTTTTTGGAAAGAGTGGTGTGGACCTTCTTTGATAGCTGAAACATAATAAGAAATAAATGGGACACATTGTCACACATCATGCTGGGTCCTGTGATTAACCAAGCATCGCTTGGTCCATAATTGATGAGAACTGTGTTCCTAAACAATGCAAAGTGTCCCTGCCAGTAAACACTGTAAATATGAGTGTCACTTGTGTAATAAACAGAAAAAGTATGTTTAGCCTTTCTCCCAGTCCAGCAGGAGCAATGAAAAAAAAAGGTTTTACAAACATTTCTGCTTCATTGTTTCTTTAGAAAGTTTCTTCAGAGTTTACTCAGTTGTGCATTATACATCAAACTTATGCAAACTTATACTCATACATCAACTAGGCTACTTCTTTTCCCAACCATCAACTGATTCTGAAGTGCCAAGGATTCATTCATTTTGATCATCATTTTTTCATTTTTTCATCCTCTGTACAAGCTATCATGTGTGGCTTTGCCAGACTGTGACGTAAAAAGGCTGTTAGAGACAATATGTCCAACTCCAACTTGTTTAAAAAAATCAATATATCAACACATGAAAAAAAAAAAAAAGAAAGAAAGAAATTTCTTCAAAGTCTCAGCATGGTCTAGCAGTTACTGCATGTGCTTTCATAAGATGAGATGTGGTGCTCACATGGGTAATGCAAGTTCCAGTCTGCAGCAAGATTGCATCATTTGCCAAATTCTGTTCCCCCCTCAGAATATTCTGAGAAAGAGTCAAGATTAATAATGCTAGTGGTGTCCTGAGGCAAAAGTTCAGCCAATTCTTGAAAATTACTTTTAAAAAGGGAAAAGAAACTCAAGATGTTTCACACACAACTAAACTGTCAGGGCGGGGACGATGTTTAGGACACAAAACTCAAAAAGGGAACCACTCTATTGAATGGGAATCACTGAATTGTGTACAAAGTAGGAACAAAGTACAAAGTAGGAACAAAGTAGGAAATTATTTACTGTGATAACTGTAACATTTTCTAATAAATCAAAATGTTAAAATAATAATAATAACTAGAATGTACATTTCCTGAAGAAAATGTGAATGGCACTCTTGAATAGCATGATGCTAACATGTTTAGCATGTTGCTAGCATTCTTACCATGTTGCTAATGAATTTTTAACAAGATGCTAACATGATTAGCAGATTGTTAGCATTATGCTAACATGATTAGCATGTTGCTAATATGATACTAACACAGTTAGCATGCTGCTAGCATGATGCTAACACATTTTGACTTGTTTGTGTCATGTTTTAACCCTAAGCTAATTGCTATTAGCATGTAGCTATTCACTGCTTGCATGTGTAACATGTCGAAAGTCCAATTTGCTAGCATAAGTCAAAAGAGCTAACCCCCATGTCTGTAAGATGTTCTAATGCAGAGATGTAGGTCTTGTTAAACAGTTGCTAGGGTACTTTGTTTGGTTGTTAGGGAGTGGCTTGGCAGCTGCCAATGATCATACTCCAAAGGCTGCTTGCCAGTATTAATTATATAAACCAACTCCGATGCTTCTATGTCTTTAAGATGTGAAGATATCCCTGGGTTGCTAGGGTGCTCGACAATGGTTGCTAGGGTGTGGCTATGAAATGTTGAAGGTGATTTGTGATTGGCCGTTTGCTGCCCTGAGTCAAACAAGCCCACCCTCATGTTTCTATGACACTTCTATCCATCTTTTTTAATGGAAAGTCTATGGAACCTGTTTCTAGGGTGCTCTAAATGGTTGCTAGGGCGTGGCTTGATAGCTTCACAATGATCCTGAGAAAGTGATTGGTCGTCTGAGCAAAATGAGCCCACCCCCTTGTCTCTATGACATTGTGATCCAGACTTATGTTCAATACCATATCCCTATATCATTTACCATAGTAGGAAAAACATGTATTCGCAAACCCTGTTTCATGGGCACGGCTTCACCATAGTATGTCTATGGGCAACTTTGGGCAGCTCTTGCGCTCCAGGGGTACAACTTACACCCCATTGCGAGGTATGGTCTGACAGAGCCTGCCAGCTTCTTCAAACGTGGTAACCCACGTTTCTACGAAATCCTCGCTCAGAGCTATGACTCGTCAAAGTTCGTCGCAATGCAAAGTCTATGGGACTTTTTCGGCCGATTTTCGACCGAACATCGTACACCCGATCACTTATAAAAGTCATAGCACACCATTTTTCAATAATCCGCACGATTTGACACCTCATTCGTGGGTCTATGACAAACGCTGTAGGAGGAGTAGCGCGCCAAAATTTTGTGTGGAAGAAGAAGAATAATAAGTATGCAACAGAACAATAATGATGCTTTGCAAGCACCATTAATAATATCCTTAAATGCTAATGTAAACTATTAATGACATTTTCTTTTGCCAATAATGAAGCACTACTTCCAAGATATTATGTTTACAAGACACATGCTCTGACATGTTGAGATGTGGTGCTCATGTACGCAATAAGTTCAAATCTGTATCAACTATCCATCAGTTACTGTTCTCTACACTGCCACTGTTAGGTAACATGGCAAAAAGGACTAAATTAATCACAATGCTGGACCCAAGTACTGTATGTCCAAGAGTTGAGAAATTTGGCATAGAAGAAAGAAAAGCAAATACACTTCTGAGAAAGAGTTAAGATTAATAATGCTAGTGGTGTCCTGAGGCATGAGTTCAGCCAATTCCAAAGAGGAAAATTACTCAAAAAAACAAAAAAAACAGAAAGGAAACTAAAAATGTTTAACACAAGTCAATCCTTGGGTGGTGGTGGGGTGTTTAGGACAAAGGGCAGGAGATTGTACCACTCAAAAGAGGGAACGATAACACACCACTAACATAAATAAACACTGTGGCCCATCCAGCATTACCTCACAGCTGGTCTCATTCACCATACATGGATTATCAGCAAGATTTTCCACTCTAGCACTTCATGTTGTCAGCAAATCTAGCCGTACTTAAAGTACTTGTATGTAGAACTGATATTATGTTTAACAAGATAGTGACTGGCCTGCTAGCAACAAATTTCAGTCTGTTTAAAAGCTTAGCATTTCAAAATCTTTGCAGGTGTGCAACAGGTTTTAAGGAAATGGTTCTCACTTGCCAATTCCCCTCAGGAGCGAGGAGTGCTGCACGCTGCCTCAGTGCTACAGATGTTAAAATCCAGAACAGGACATTTGCCAACATCAACATACTAAGTTCTTAATGCTGAGCAGCATATTTGGAGAGATGGAAAATGTTAAGGTTTGTGCTGACCAGACTCGCTAGGCTGAAGAAGTAGGTCCAAAACCATAACGGATTTCAAGGAATAATCCTCATATGTCTGTTTCTAAGTATCTCCTTTAAGCAGTTTGCTTTTTGTCAAGAAGACAAGAACACCAATGCAAGACAAAAATAACATTTTATTTTAGATACATATTCTTTAAGAGTGGGTACGGAAAGTATTCAGACCCCCTTACATTTTTCACTCTTTGTTATATTGCAGCCATTTGCTAAAATCATTTGTTCATTTTTTTTCCTCATTAATGTACACACAGCATCCCATATTGACAGAAAAAAACACAGAATTGTTGACATTTTTGCAGATTTATTAAAAAAGAAAAACTGAAATATCACATGGTCCTAAGTATTCAGACCCTTTGCTGTGACACTCATATATTTAACTCAGGTGCTGTCCATTTCTTCTGATCATCCTTGAGATGGTTCTACACCTTCATTTGAGTCCAGCTGTGTTTGATTATACTGATTGGACTTGATTAGGAAAGCCACACACCTGACTATATAAGACCTTACAGCTCACAGTGCATATCAGAGCAAATGAGAATCATGAGGTCAAAGGAACTGCCTGAAGTGCTCAGAGACAGAATTGTGGCAAGGCACAGATCTGGCCAAGGTTACAAAAAAAATTCTGCTGCACTTAAGGTTCCTAAGAGCAAATGGAAGACGTTTGGGACGACCAGAACCCTTCCTAGAGCTGACTGTCCGGCCAAACTGAGCTATCGGGGGAGAAGAGCCTTGGTGAGAGAGGTAAAAAAGAACCCAAAGATCACTGTGGCTGAGCTCCAGAGATGCAGTCGGGAGATGGGAGAAAGTTGTAGAAAG
>RJVU01015056.1:427798-478133 GCA_003731715.1 Anabarilius grahami
CCACCCACCCACCACCTCTCCGTCTGCCTGATACGCACCACATAGGAGGAGTGCTTTAAGGATCAAAAAAGATAAAATAAACCCAGGAGTGGAATGGATCTTGGATCCAACTAAAGTTTAATCAGCATCCCTTTCCTCCAAGTCTCCTCCTGTGTCTTCTCCCCTTAAATATCTTATAAAGGGATCCCAAATTTTAACAAATTGTTGTCTCTTATTCTTTAGACAGAGCCGTATAAGCTCCAAATGTAGTGTATTTGTGAGTTCGTTAAGCCAAAGCTGGAAAGAAGGTGGCAGTTTATTTTTCCAGAATGTTAGAATAAGTTTTTGGGCTGTTAAAAGTCCATGGGAAATAACTGTTGTGTTTTATTATTTTTATTTGTTTAGCTGCTTCAAGCCAAGCGCGCACTTGCAGTGTTACCACGGCCACGTATATGCATTTTTGGGCTTGTTATTTTATTATTATTATTATTTTCCATATTAAGAGGTGAAGGCCTTAGTTCAGCTGGAATGGCCGGTGTGTCCTTTGAACGGAGAAAAGTCAGCTGTTATGTGGTGCTTGCGCAACTGATGTGGCAGGAGGAATGGCCAAGCTGCAATCAGGGAGACAGATTTGTAATGCTCCCTCCAACTTATGAACATTTACACCTTAATTAAAGCTTCCTTTGGGCAAAATAGGAATAAAGCTAAAATATCATTATCAATGTTATCCACACATACATTATCCAGACGTTAGTTCACACGTATGTAATCCAGACGTTAATCCACACGTACGTTATCTAGACGCAAAGTAAAAAATATACTTTCTCAACTACGTCGCCGCCATCGCCGCCGCGCACTTTGAGCGCAGCTCCAACACGTGACCGTGATGTCTAACGTCTCATATCTTACATCTGACGCCTGAATACTATGGGATTTTGGCCAGACGGCTGGCGTGCGTATACACGTTAGTTCTCCTCTCAGTTTGCTTAGCAATCATCACATTTTGTTAAAATCACACCCCATAGGGGATTCCTGCCGCTGTTTTGACGCTGCATTCACACGGGGCGTCGGCGTCAACGCTTGACGGAGGGCGTGTCTGAAGCTTGAGCTGACGCGACCGTCATAGTACAACAGCCAATCACATTGAACGCGATTTGCTAGCGTCTGTGATCTGATTGGCTGACGCTTGCGTTGGCGCTTGAAAAGTTGAGAAATCTTCAACTTCTGCCAGGAGCAACGCGAGTGAAACGACGCGACGGAACCCACAATGGACTATATGCACGGTTACTTCCTGGTTGATCGTTAAGCCAGCTCGGGCATTTCCGGTGAACTGTTAGCTGTTCATTCTGTAGTTGCTGTACATCGACAAAAAAAAACATCAATGGTTGACTTTTTAATGTTGTATTTATATTTTAATGCAGTTATCACATTTACCTAATTTGCCAATAAGTCAGTTTTACTGATTGCAATAAAGACGAAGCTATTAGGACCGTTTAAAAACGCGTCTCTGTAATTAGTAACACACACGCATTTTTCCCCCAGCACTTCAAATGTTATTTTTAATGTGATGAGCACAAACATTAATTGTTCATCCTTGATTGTCCCCATTGTAAAGCCGATCGTTTAAAAAATGTAGTAAATTCATAATTTGATAGAAAACACTTATTTAAAAATAAAAAAAGACAATATTACCACTTTAACCAGCAGGTGGCGGCAAAGTAGCATTTATTTGCGCATATATCAGCCATTTTCTCTAATCGTTTTTCACTTCGTTTTTTACTAATTATTAAACATTATAAAATAACTAGGTTTAAAAATACATTTTGTCAATGTAAAGTATGAAATACTTACAAAATCTTAAGAAAAACAATAACTTTTATTTCCCTTTCAGTGCAGCACAAGATCAATGATTTCAGCACACTTGTAAAAACACACATTTTATTCAATGAATCTAACTAAAGTGCACAATAAATATTTAATTTTTGAAGCTTTTTTTCACATAAAAGTGTGAAAACTGATGGTCGAATTGAATTTAGCCGAGGAGGAACACTGAGGAACGTCTTTATTTATTTATTTTTTATGCGTGTTACGTTTGAATAACTAAATTAATGCTATGCCTGCTATTTAACTGACTATAATCTGGTTATAAACTAAGTATTACACTACTGATGCTCAACACACCAGCAAATGACATCTCACCGGAAGTTTTCGAGCTGGCTTATTAATGCGGAAGTTCGAAAGAACGCTCCGTGCATATAGTCCATTCTGTTCTAATTTTTGTTTTACATACAATGTGAACCAAAATTGAGTAAATAATTTTAACATTATCAATAGAAAATGTAATTATATAATTAATATCATTAAATTTGTTCTCTGAAAATATGAGTTCTTGAAAGTTCAGTTGTAAACCTTTTCTAATAAAAAAAAGATAAAAAGAAAAAAGAAGTGTTCATACACAAACTGCAGTTTCTTTCATCAAGAATGAAGCATATATTTTAATTCACAATTCAGGAGTTAAGAACTCAACGAGCGTCATAATTTTCCAGTTCACGACATGTGCTTCAAAGGCCATTGTGTTCCCTCTGTTTGTTTGTTTTCTTCCTGGACTGTGGGACACAATTACATTGTAAACAACGTAAAGCGTATTTCTTCCCAACACTTCCCAGGTCATGGGCCAGAGCCACCAGGGCATTTGTCAGGTGGCCAAGCAGGTTGTGGGGCACAGAGGGACTTAGGACACACAAGCCCATCCAGTACAGCAGCCTTTGTTAGAACTCCATTGATGGGGGCTTAATGTTTAAGCTGTGTTAATGAGTAGAGAATGATCTGGAGCAACTGTGGCTATATATCATTAATTTCATCCAAGCAAATAATTAACAGCTTGACAACTGCAGCACAATTATAATGGCGTCTCACTATAGATTCTCACACTGGCTTATTGGAAGTGAGGTCATAGCCTTGATTTACCATTGTTCAAGTAATTAACACAGATCCAAATGATGCTATTCTTCATGTTCACTTTCGCAGAATGCCACCCTGCATCTGATGCAAGCTTTCGCAGAAGCTTTGCATAAGCATAGGACTGTGCAACATCATTTAATGTGCAGTGACTGTAAAGCAGTTCCAGCCAGTAGATACAAAGACTGCAGCGTTTTAAGGATGCCTATACATTGTCTTTTCAGTCTGTTTGTAAGTGGTCAACGGGTACAGGTCTGCATAAATCAGTCTTCGACGACTTCTCTCATTCACTGCTTGACAAGGGCCTACAAAGACATCATTAGCAGACTATTTTTGCTCATCTGCTTTCCAGCAGAGATCTTCTTGTCAAGGAAAAAGCCCATGGAGATGAAGCTGCCCAGTATGCTTGTAATAATGCCAGTCAAATCCCAGGGCATCAGTGAGGGTTGTGCAACCACAGAACCATTTCCTGTCAATGTAAAGGAACAAACAGGCTATGTGCTTGTTACTATATTATAAAATGTAAGTATAGATGTGTATCTGCACCCTGCATTTTAAGTATTTTTTCTATGCATCTTCCTTTCTTCAAGTATAACAAAGACTTAAAAAAAAAAAAGTCTTTGCGTATTTGAACCTGAATCTCCAGTGTGATCGTTTTGGTTGTATAGCAGGTGACAGTGTGCATTTTACAGTTGCCCCCCATATTCTTAAAATATCATCTTTATTTCAGTATCTAATTAGAGCTAACCCAATGCTTGTCCTCCTGGGTATCTACTGGGAACACTTTGACTACCACGGGAACACTTTGACTACCACAGAAACAGTAAAACTGTTTCCTAGCATCAGCAAAAAATAACCAAAGGCATCTCTCTGAGTCATCTTAACATCGGCTTCTCACCACTAATCATGGGGACGTGTCTGGGGGGGGCCTCATCCTGCTGAATTGGAGGGATTCGGAATCCAACTATAGAATAAATAGTGAACATGAGCTTAAAGGCTCAGTGACAGAAGATGTAAGATGTAGGTCTTGCACTCTTTACTCTACTTTTTACTATTTTTAAACAGTATAGTAAAGACATTGCATTGCATGAACTTAAAGGGATAGTTCACCCAAAAATGAAAATTAAGTCATCATTTACCCACCCTAATGTTGTTCCAAACCTGTATAAATTTCTTTCATCTGCAGAACATATTCTGAAGAACGTTGGTAACCAGTTTTGGTGACTATTGACTTCCATTGTATATGGACAAACAAACCCACTGAAACATTTCACAAAATATCTTTCGTGTTCCACAGAAGAAAGCAAGCCATACATGTATGGAATAACAAGAAGGTGAGTAATGTTAGATGGTATTTCTGCAATGCCAAATACGTGGGTGACGATACAATAGTAACTTTGTACATGTACCGTATCACCTAATCCAAATCCAAATGGCCATAAATTCCATAATGTTCCATAAATTTACCATTTGCAAAAGTAACAAGAAAACAGTTTCTCATTTAATTCTGGATATATTGAACTGCATTATAGATCTGGTAAAACTAAGCGTTTTTCATCACCACTTGCTTAACAGGAAGATGAGGAATACCACATGCAGTACTACAGTAATACTGCAGAATGAAGTCAACAATAATATTCCAAAGTTAACATGGTCAAAACAACTGCATTGCATATTTTTAACTCCAATTAAAAAAAAATGTCTGGGGGCATCTGAAAGATTTGTGCATTTTCCAGGAGTACTACTGTGTGTGGCAATAAGAGGATGAACTCAGTTTAACTTCATTGTGCTCTTCTCTTGGCTGCAGTGACATGGCTGCTAAGATAATTTCCTGTCTTCTGATCTGCAATAGGTCCAGAGCAATGTGGAACTAAAAGGCTGCGATTGTTTGCAGTAATTAAGCGTTTTTAATGAGGCCTGAACCTTAATGTTTTAGCACGTAGAAAGAGCGAAGATGGGGTCATCAGGGAATGAAAAAAAAAAACAACTGATGTTCATCCAAACAGAAATACAACACTCAATGTACTGTGTGGGTGTTTAGAACATCACTAAGCCCTGAGACAATTTCTTATCCAGTGTTTTACAACACAGATAACCAGCTATTCAACTACATGTTCAAACCAAGTCTGATATTTACAAAAGACTTACGAAGCTTGGTCGGTAAGTGGCTGTCACAGCCTTCACGTGTTTAGGTACAGCTTTTGGCAGAGTACAGAGAGCAACACAGCGTTAATGTAAACACAGCATCATTAGCCCCGGAGGCCTCTCGTGGGTTTTGGCAGATGCTCATCTTCCTGTCAACTAGAACACCACATGCTTAAACATTTCAGTTCTCAACACAAAAGGTCAATGGCCCAGACTAATTGAGTTTATAAAGAACATCTTCAGTTTGTGTTGGAAGGTACAGTAAATCCTTTTGTGTTCAGCTGAAATAGTGTCTATAGTACAATTTGAAGTTAAATACAAAAGCTCATGCTGTAACCAACTAGATCCAAGCCAATCTGCACACGTTGATGATGGATAATTGGGCTCTTTGCACCATCTGGTGGTGGCTAATGCAACTACTACTGTATTAATCAAGCTAGATGCAATAGTGGCTTTTTTTCAATCCTTTCTCCTTTTTTTTCTCATAAAGACAGAATAAAAAAAAAATCAAACACATAAATACTGTATATATAGTGTGTGTGTATATATATATACATATATATAGCTTTCATTTAGATCACTTAAAACAAAGACAATATGGTTACAACAGTACAATAGATTTAACATTGCAAGCAGAAGGCAAGGTCTCTCTTAATACTAGATCCATTTGATCTCACCGATTCTGCTGTCAATCATGAAATATGATCTACTCCATAAATTATGTCAGCACAAATTTTAGCACTATTTTACAAATGGGAAGCACACAATTCTCATTTTAACAAACATACATAAAGAATCTATACACACAAAAGAACATTTTCACTCAAATACCCAGCATTTCTCTTTTTTTAAGGATAATCCTATTGTGCCTTATTTGTGAAACACATGCAAAACAATTTCTCTGTAAATCAATCATAAACCTATTCTTACATAAACTGTGCTGTTGAATTGAATACAACAATTCACACAAGAATGGTTTTACGTACAATTTGAAATTCATTCTGCTTGTTTCATGAATAAGGACAACTATCTAGATTAGCAGAGGTTCTCTAACACTCATCATATGTGGATACTGAATCCACTGAGATCACGAGTTCAGAGAGTTTATAATCTGAAAATGTACATTAATCGAAAAAGTATTCAATGCATAAATAATAATGATGGAATGTATGTTTTCCTAGCCTTAAACAGGTACGGTGACACAATGGATCACAATAGATCTCTCTAGTTTTGTGTTTCACTAAAAAATGAACTGGGGTGTGATCACTTGACAGCTGACATTATTGTACAGCCATGACATTATGAAGCAAAATAACATTGACTACATTTATTAAACCTTTCATTCATTAAAAAAAAAACAAAAAAAAACAAGTGTTGATAGGGAATGCTCTGCAACTCAACTCACCTCAAAAAAAGATCCTTTACTCTAATAAAGACAATCACAATGAAAGGTAAGAGTGGCATAGTGCAAGAAACAGACAGAATCATCATTTTCGAACTTTAACATAACAGAGCACAGTTAATACATGCCATGTGGATCATTATTCAAGACTGATATTATGTACCATTAGAATATGGGGATGTAGTTATCAATCTTAGCCCGGTGCCTTTGGGCGATACACTCTGCAATCCACACAATGTTCCGGCACTCTTGTTCCTTCAATTTGACGTAGGCATAGAACACACTGAAATGAAACTGATTCAGGAAGGCCAGCTTATTAAGTTTCACCTGCGAACACATAACCAACATTTTCCCATTAGCAGAGAACTTTCAAAAGGACACATTTGCTAACATAAAATAAAATTCAATGTAGTGGCATTCTAAACTCATGCTGACCTCATGTTCAAAAAAGCGATCCTCAAGGGTTTTGTCTCCTGGGTTGCTGCCAGCACCCTCAAAGAGAAGCTTGTATTCCTGAAGCAACATGAATTCGGTGTTAATACTCAAATCATTTTGGTGGCCAAAAATACCAGAGACCCATGCTATGTTAACTTGACATCAAAACAACTCTTTAGTATAGAACTAAAAAAACAGCTCACCCAAAAATTAACATTCTGTCATAACTCAATCATGCTGTCTATGAAATGTTGGTTGCACTTTATTTTACCGTATGTGCACTTTCAATGTACTTTCAGTGTACTTACCAAGAAACTACTGAATAATATAAGGTACCTACATGGGTTAAAGGGTTAGTTCACCCAAAAATGAAAATTCTGTCATTAATTACTCACCCTCATGTAGTTCTAAACCAGTAAGACCTTTGTTTATCTTCGTAACACAAATTAAGATATTTTTGATGAAAGCTGAGAGGTTTCTGAACCCAGAAGGGTAGTTGTGTGCAAAAACATAACAAAAATAATGACTTTATTCAACAATTTCTTCTCTTCCATGTCAGTCTCCTACACTGTTGACATAGTAAACACAGTGCAGCGCTTCCGGGTTCTACGTCTACGTTCTACATCCTTTTATGTCTTTACTACATTTCTGGGCCTTCAAAAGTTGCAATGACATTGCTGCCTATGGGTGGTTCAGAAACCTTCAGATTTCATTAAAAATATCTTAACTTGTTCCGAAGATGAACAAAGGTCTTATGGGTTTGGAACGACACGAGGGTGAGTTATTAATGACAGAAATTTCATTTTTGGTTGAACTAACTCTTTAAGATTAGGTTTAAACGTAGGTTCAGGACTAGTACCTAGTTATTACTCCGTTTTTGTAATTATTACAATAAGTATATAGTACATACATGCGAAACAGGACTGTAAAATAAAGTGCTACCAAAATGTTAGTTTAAGCCCATTTATGTCTACACGGATACCTACAGGGTAGTATTCAGCCACAGCTTTGACCTGCTCGTAATCATCTGCGCGGGCTAGCTGTGCTAGACCCTCTGGGTAGAGCTTTCCACAGTGAGGGAAAAGTTTCGCTCTGTCTTCTTTGGAGAGCTCCGTACCAAAGGAGTTAATGGTAATGATGAAAGCCCTTCTGTCGGCCTCAAACTGATAGACAAACAAAGCTTTGTTTTAGTTACTAAAACACTGAAATGCAACAATAACAATCAGAATCTTTTCCATTGTACAGACGTTTACTCACCTCCAGAATTGGACACATGGTGTCTGCAGTTGTTCCACCCAATGAGGAACAGAACTTGTAGAAAGCTTCTAGATAAGCCTGGAGACACGGACAGAAGATCAAACACAGCTCATGGTTTCATGGTTAAAGCCAGATTCTGATAGACATTATAATTATTATTATTATTATTACTACTACAAAGTTTTCCATTATTTCTTGTGTTCGTCATATCTTACCTATTTTATCTACTATTTATATATTTAATGGACAGTCTAAGCAGCTGACCAGGTTTACATTTCACTGCAAGTTTTATACTGTATATAAATTACTGAAATTAAATTACTGTATATAAATTAAAAATCTTGAATCAAAATAAGAGTTTAATCTACTCTACCACTTCTCCTGCTCAACAACACTGCTGTTCAATAACGTTTTTGTAGCCAAGTCTTAGTATGTGCCTATACAGAAATCAATCGAACCTGAAAAAATTGTGACAATTAGCCTCAGTTTCTCCTTCATACAGTACAGTCCAAAAGTTTGGAACCACTAAGATTTTTAATGTTTTTAAAAGAAGTTTCGTCTGCTCACCAAGGCTACATTTATTTAATTAAAAATACAGTAAAAAACAGTAATATTGTGAAATATTATTACAATTTAAAATAACTGTGTACTATTTAAATATATTTGACAAAGTAATTTATTCCTGTGATGCAAAGCGGAATTTTCAGCATCATTACTCCAGTCTTCAGTGTCACATGATCCTTCAGAAATCATTCTAATATGCTGATTTGCTGCTCAATAAACATTTATTATTATTTCAATGTTGAAAACAGTTGTGTACTTTTTTTTTCCGGATTCCTTGATGAATAGAAAGTTCAAAAGAACAGCATTTATCTGAAATACAAAGCTTCTGTAGCATTATACACTACCGTTCAAAAGTTTGGGGTCAGTAAGAATTTATATTTTTTTGAAAAGAAATTAAAGAAATTAATACTTTTATTCAGCAAGAATGCATTAAATCAATCAAAAGTGGCAGTAAAGACATTTATAATGTTACAAAAGATTAGATTTCAGATAAACACTGTTCTTTTGAACTTTCTATTCATCAAATAATCCTGAAAAAAAATATTGTACACAAATATTTTGTACAATTGTACACATTAAATGTTTCTTGAGCAGCAGATCAGCATATTAGAATGATTTCTGAAGGATCATGTGACACTGAAGACTGGAGTAATGATGCTGAAAATTCAGCTTTGCCATCACAGGAATAAATTACTTTGTGAAATATATTCAAATAGAAAACAGTTATTTTAAATTGTAATAATATTTCACAATATTACTGTTTTTACTGTATTTTTAATTAAATAAATGTAGCCTTGGTGAGCAGACGAAACTTCTTTTAAAAACATTAAAAATCTTAGTGGTTCCAAACCTTTGGACTGTACTGTACATTGTCAAAGTTAGATCACTCCCTGCACATAATATCCAGACAAACCAGCAAGTTTCTGTGCTTAATTAAGCATATTTGTCATGCCATGTGAAAATTCCTAATGAACGTTCAAGATTTACGTCCCGGTATGTTCCATCCCAAGGCTGACCTTGTAAAGGGTGTTGCGAATTATTTCAATGTTCATCTCATCCAAATCCTGCTCAGAGATGCAGTCCTGAAAGAAAGCAGCTGAAACAAAAAAGAAATAGCCATTGACTGTGATGTGGGGATAAGCACTTTAGTATTATTTAGAACAAGATTTGGAGAATTGTGAATGCTTAAAAAAATACAGACAATAAATTACAAGATTCGCAACTCAGTGACTTCCTCTGGCCACAAAACTTAAAGTGAATGTTATCCATGTGTTCATTTGTCATATCAAGATTGTCTTACCAAGTGGTGTATCCACCAGGATGGCATTATAGAGCTCTGCTGGAGTCTGGGCAATGTTAACGGCCTCCATCTGTTCAAAGCTGCCAAGTGGATGGCACTTGGGCACAAGCTCAGAGATGGCCCGCTGATGCAGAGTTCCAGTGATCAGGAGAATGACATTGTCAATCATATAGCTGTATCTGAAAAAGCGGTAAGACAGAAAATAGCTTAATAATGGGCCCTGAGGGGTGAAATATTTTAAAACATAGCGATTAGTTAAAAGCAGACAAAACTAGGAAAAGTTTTATTATTCATACGGTTATTAATATTCACTAAATCCAATACATTTGAACATTACAGTATTATATGTGACACCTTGTGTTGTGAATTGACAGCATGGTTTGCTTATGCTCTTTGATATCTGGCTGCACTTACGTGATGAAATCCATGAAGCTGGCCAGAGGCTCATAAGACTGGTTCCTCATATGGCGAAACTCAACCACCATCTTCTCTTTCAGCTTGTCATCAATGACGGAGACAGTGAGGGGGGAGGCTTCATTGGCCAGGAAGCTTCCATAGTCAGTGCTCTGCAAATGAAGCTTCAGGTCTGAGGAGAAATACAAGAGAAACCTTTAACCATTTATTTAAAAAAAGAAAGAAAAAAATTCTCATTCTTCAATGCTAAAGGGTTGGAAGTGGAGTCTGGAATTGACTTCTATATTAATCTCGGAAATGTTTTTACAGTTTCCTGTTCCCTAAAACACAGGCAAAAAATTCCAAGTGAGTCACTTGTTTCTTCATTATTTCTTAAAGGGAAAGACAAAATTAGCTACAATTTATTCAATTTCTAAAAACATGGCATTAATTTGGGTGTTATTTTAAAAGTTCTCCTTTAATTGTAAAGTGTGAAATATTCGGCTGTCATGCAGCACAGGTTGTTTTTTTTTTGTTTGTTTTTTTTTATTGCAAAGAAGAAACAACACTACATTGAAATGCAAAGAACATAACATGAAAAGGAAAGGACAAAACAATAATAGCAATAGTCATTTTTACAATATAGGAAATATCAGCAAGAAAGACTTCAAATCTAGGCAAAATATTAAGAAATTTGTTGTGAATGAAAAAATTTGCAATGCAAAATATGTTAAGATTCACAATAAGTTAAACTGCATGGTTACTGCCAGAAAATACAGAAACATCTTTCAGTTAAAAGTTTAAATCATATTTTATAAAAGGAGATAGATAATTTAAATTCTCCCAAAAGGAATATATCTGATTGCACTGATAAAATAAATAAAGCAAAGTTTCTTCCTCAAATTTACATCTAGGGGATGTGTAAACTAAATTATTACTGTTTTACTAAATTATTATTAAACTGTTTTTCTCTCATTAAAGCAAATGTGCTTTTTTAAATAAGTGGAAGTGACTTGCTGGAAGAGTAAAGTCATAAAAAACAAAAAGTATACTGCCATCATCAGCAAAGGTTGAATGAGAATCTGCCCATCCTACAGAAATGACGTCATGACATACTGTATCACATGATCTGCACCATCAACTATCATTCCTCAAATGAGACCTGCATCTTTCGTTTATTAAAAAAAGAAAACACACACATATTTAGTATTTATCCTGATCATTGCTTTAAACGGGTCACAATCAATTACTGGCCGGTCTTAACAATTTAAAAACGACGTTGAATTCAGAAGCGATAATGCCCTGGTTACCGTCCGGTTAAAAGCAGGCCTTTTAAATTAATACTGTACATTACATTTCGTGTTTAAAATAGAGCCGTGCTTTAAATCTTTGCGTACGATCATGTAAAATAAACGCGTAACGTAAACAGATCAGAAAATAGCTGATACATTTAATGTGTTGCCGACTGCACCACAGATAGCATGTATCTTTAGCATGTATAGCATGCACTTAAATTAGAAAAGTAACATAATATAATGATCAGAGGACTTCATTTGTTGACTTGATATCAGGGCAGAGGAACATGGGGAATATGAGGATGTAAAAACTGGATTTCACCTGCTGAAGGGGATTTGAACGCTCGGAGGATCTGTGATGGCTAAAGAAACAAGCTAACTGACATTAGCTGTGCTGTTGTTATAACGATTTATGAGCGTTACCACAGCAATGATAAAATACAGTTTTGCATCTTTAAACGACGATAAATGTCAATAACGACACCCAACTGAATGTGGAAATGTCGAAAATGAAAGCGGACACAGATCAGATCGGCTAGCAGCCTACACACATATTCGACTCACCTTCCAGAGTTTCACACTGAACAAGGTTCAAATAATCCGCCTGAGATAAAATACCAGCCTTAAAACCTCTCACCAGCCCCTCCAGATAGCCATTATCCACATTAAAATATAATTCAGAGAAAGGCATGGTGAAAGAAATGACTGTGTACTAGCTTAAGAAAATGCAAGATGTAGCTCTATAACGCAGTCTTGAGTGACAGTGCTGTCCGATTCGTGAACGATTTGTTCTTCAGAGTCGGATCTTTTTAATAAAATATTTGAACTGATTCACAAAACAGGGTTGAATGATTCAATGTGCCGAATATCAACATTTCTACAAAGATGAATACTGGATTGTTTACAACTTGATTGTATGGCAGTTTAATCAACAAACATACGAAACAGTTGGTTTTAGTAAAATCGCATTTTTTTCACCCGGAAGATGTAAAGTCATTTTAATTTTGTTTATTGTAAATGCAAATTGTAATTTCGAAATGACTTTATGAAGGCTATTATGAGCTGAATACTAACTGCAATAAACTAAACTAGGACACTACAACACAATAATACATAACAATAAACAATTATTAATACAATTTAATCGTGAAAATAGTAATACATGGCAATAGGCATGACGCAAAACAACAACTGAGAATCATTTTGAAGCAAGAATCTTAAATCGAACTGTTCGAAAGAACCGATTCGTGGAAATGAGTCGGACCTCCCATAATTGAATGAGGGAAGTTGCAATACCCGGATGCACACACACACACACACACACACACACACACACACACTCATGTGACTGAGCATCTGACTATGTGTGATCTAAGACGGTCAGTAATCTCAAACCAGCCCTCCGAACAGAAGCAAAGAAGCAAAATTCTTTCTTTTTTAAAAATTATTATTATATTTATTATTTTTCCAGAAGGCTATGCTCCCATTTACCATCCTTACAAATCAACTAACTTTCTTTTTGTTTCTTCTTCATTATTTAACGGCACTTTTACTCGACTTTGGGGGGATCCCTGAGATATTTTTTTATTTTAGTAGCCTAAATAACATTAAATTACTGCTTGCTTGGTGCCGATCTGGTGAAGCTAACTTTGTTGGGAAAATGGAGACTAATAAACTTAGGCTAAAAAGTCAGTAGCCTAAGAAACTTTCTTAGGCTGCTGACTTTTTTGAGGGGTAATCTCTCTACTATATTTATCCAGTCCATGTCAGGGCTTTTGTATTCCTTACCTACATAAATTTGAAATATGCAATCATTTTTAATTATTTCTACTATTTGTCACATTTTATAATTATTGCAAAGTCATCAAAACTAATTATATTGTGACTTGACGAATTATGAAATCACAGAATAACAACTTTATATTTTTCATATATTTAAGGCTAAAATCATTTTCCAAAAAATGTTTTTTTCATTTGACCTTTGAACTTTTTTAAAGATTTCGTCATTTATAACTGACATTGTCCTATTAGGGTAAAAAAACATTGACAAATTTGGCAATATGCACACACATTCAAATGCATTTTCGCTATCTGAAAAGTAGTGAAAAGGTCTTAGTGTTTCAAAAAACATTAAAAAGCTTTATTAACATTCCATTTCAGCTTGTGCTACTATAATTCATTTGGAACTCACATGTGAAAATGTCAAAAACTCAACACAAATTCAGATGTAACTTCACTGCCTGGAAAATACTGTTTAAAAAAAACATTAAACAATCTTTAACATTGTTTCTTTCTTGAAATTCCAAATCAATGATTGTAGCATGAGTGAAAAGCAACAAGACTCTTCTTTTTCAGTGTAGTCCACACTTTCCACACGTAACTCGATCTTGACCTGTTTAGTCATCATTTTTGGAGCATCCCTGATTGTCAGTGTAGTGAGGCCAACAGGCAGTGGCATCTTTCCTGAACTCTGGTTGAAGTATGGATCAAATCTTGCATAGGATAATGTATCTAAATACCTGACTTCCACAATCTATACTTATATTCTTCATCTCTGCCATCACTACCACTGCTTCCAAAGCCGTCCCAAGCATGTTAACACACATATTTTTGGGTATTTGAGTAACTGAATTTACAAAATGTGCATTAAAAATGGTCAAAAACTTTAGAAAACACATTTGGATGTACAATGGTTTGAATTTTTATGTATTTCCCAGTCTTAAATGAACTCACAATGGAGCCTTGACAGCATGTGACCGAACATGTGCTCATGTCTCCTTCAGGTCCTTGTTGCCAAAAATGTCAAGCACGTGGCACATAGATTTAAATTTTTTGGGCTGAAGGGGATGTCATATGATAACACTAAAATGTAATTTTTTTTGGTTGAATATTATTATTGTATTTTAAATGCGATTTTCTTTGTGTCATTTATAAATGACGAGGCACCATAGGCCCACTGAAGTGCCTTGAAACACACAGCATTATTCAATGTGTTGACGTCATTTCCCAATGAAACAGGAAGACAGGGTGGGACATATCGAACAGCCCCTCCCCTTTTAAAAAATAGCCAATGGTGTTTTGTTTATCACAGCTCAGCCAGAGCCATTGAGCTTGGTAAAGCCGCAGTCTTCTCCTAATCTCTAGCATTTGATTGGACAGAAAATCTGATGAGAGGCTGAAGTGCAGAGTGATGTCATCAAAATTGATCCATAATGGTGGAAGTGAGAGACTGTAAGTTTGAATGCTTATATCTTCTAAATGCAAATTAATATGCCAAATAATTGATCTATATTTCAGCTCCAGATTTTGAGAGAGAGTGTGCTTTTCGACTGCTTGGCATCAGCAGTCGAATGCTTAGACTAAAAAAAATAATAAAAATAAAATTAAATCAGGCTTTCTAGATTCTAAATAACAACCGGGTTTGTTGTTATTTAGAAACTAGAAAGCCTGATTTAATTTTATTTTTTTTTTTTTTTTAGTATAAACATTTAAACGATTTTAAACCGTTTTGCGAAAAGACGCAAAAGAGAACTCGTGTGCTGTTTTCTCCGCGCATAATAATAATAATAATAATTTGTTACATTTATATAGCGCTTTTCTGGGTACTCAAAGCGCTTTACATATAGTAGGGGGAATCTCCTCAAACACCACCAATGTGCAGCATCCATGTGCAGCATCCAGCCATATTGCGCCAGAACGCCCACCACACACCAGCTTATTGGTGGAGAGGAGACAGAGTGATGAAGCCAATCAGTGTATGGGGATGATTGGGAGGCCATGATGGACAGAGGCCAATGGGCAAATCTGGCCAGGATGTCGGGGTTACACCCCTACTCTTTTCGATGGACATCCTGGGATTTTTAACGACCACAGAGAGTCAGGACCTCGGTTTAACGTCTCATCCGAAGGACGGTGCTTTTTGACAGTATAGTGTCCCCATCACTATACTGGGGNGAGACTGTAAGTTTGAATGCTTATATCTTCTAAATGCAAATTTTGTCATTGTTTTGGAGTACCAGGCCCGGCTGCACCGATTCAGAAGCTTGGCCCACCTTGGCCCCATGCCAAATAATTGATCTATATTTCAGCTCCAGATTTTGAGAGAGAGTGTGCTTTTCGACTGCTTGGCATCAGCAGTCGAATGCTTAGACTAAAAAAAATAATAATAATAAAAATAAAATTAAATCAGGCTTTCTAGATTCTAAATAACAACCGGGTTTGTTGTTATTTAGAAACTAGAAAGCCTGATTTAATTTTATTATTTTTTTTTTTTTTAGTTTAAACATTCAAACGATTTTAAACCGTTTTGCGAAAAGACGCAAAAGAGAACTCGTGTGCTGTTTTCTCCGCGCATAATAATAATAATAATAATAATAATTTGTTACATTTATATAGCGCCTTTCTGGGTACTCAAAGCGCTTTACATATAGTAGGGGGAATCTCCTCAAACACCACCAATGTGCAGCATCCACCTGGATGATGCGACGGCAGCCATATTGCGCCAGAACGCCCACCACACACCAGCTTATTGGTGGAGAGGAGATGAAGCCAATCAGTGTATGGGGATGATTGGGAGGCCATGATGGACAGAGGCCAATGGGCAAATCTGGCCAGGATGTCGGGGTTACACCCCTACTCTTTTCGATGGACATCCTGGGATTTTTAACGATCACAGAGAGTCAGGACCTCGGTTTAACGTCTCATCCGAAGGACGGTGCTTTTTGACAGTATAGTGTCCCCATCACTATACTGGGGCATTAGGACCTACACAGACCACAGAGTGAGCACCCCCTGCTGGCCTCACTAACACCTCTTCCATCAGCAACCTAGTTTTCCCAGGAGGTCTCCCATCCAGGTACTAACCAGGCTCAGCCCTGCTTAGCTTCAGTGGGCAACCAGTCTTGGGCTACAGGGTGATATGGCTGCTGGCATAAACCAAAGGCGCGCAGGAGAGCGGCCCCTACAGTTCTCTTTTGTGTCTCATATGTTCACGCGTCATTTCTTTACAGAGAATGATAATTTCTGTTATATTTCCACTAACTTATGCGATCTAAAGAGTTTTGAGCGCTCTCTCCCGTCTCACTGCCATCACGGGGCATAAATGTCATCGAAATGGGTGAAAAAAATCCATTTACTGAGTTCCTGTTTTTTAATATTGGTTATCACAATCAAGAGTGCTGTTTTTCCGAACATCTGCACTATCGCAAATGTGACAGATTTAAAATAACAATTCAATAAACAACAAGTTTCAAACAAAGAAAAGAACAAACTGCTGAACATCCGTGTCTCAGAGGAACACTGTGTTTTATTCCTCAAAGAATCAGCGTATTTGAATGAATCATGAGTAAATGATTCAATTAGGCTATCCATAAATACAGTCGCTTGTTTAGTTAAATTAGCACTTTGAACGAATCGGTTGAATGAAGGATTAAATTCACTCATTATGATGGTGACTTGCCGCCAGAGCTATTACTTACAAATCGTAATCAGTTACTGATTCCAAATTACATGACAAAATTGTAATTAGTAATGTAATCCATTACATTACACAGTTAAGATAATGTAATCTGACTACTTTTTGATTACTTTAAGATTACTTTTGTCTAAACTTACTTATCACAATCATTTAAATAGGAAAATCTTGTACCATATTGATATAAAAAAAATAAAAAAAAAAGAAAATATATTCCATTCTTTAGCAACAACATGAAGTGTGTTAAATATTACATTAAGTCAGGGTTTCCCAGACTGGGGTTCCTGAGGGAACTGCAGGGGTTCGTGAGTTTAATGAAAAGCTGTTACATAATTAAATAAAAATAAATTAACATTTAAAATAAATACTTTTAAAATAAAAAGCAGTCAAATAAAACACTTACTAAAACAAGATTTAAAAAAAAAGATTTTATTTGTTTACCTCCATGTCATGTGACCATTAACTGACATCAGAGAATTGTGAACTTAATTTTATTATTATTACTATTATTATTATTATTATTATTTTATTATTGGCCTAACTTATAAACTTAAAATCAGCTGACAAAAAAGTTTGATCGAATTCCACAAACCTGGAAGACCTTATGAACGTATATAAGCATAAGAAAAATTTAAAAGATAAAATAGTAGTGGAGAGAATAAATGCATTTTGAATAATTTACTGCCATTGTGGGAATAACATGTAATCAATAAAAAAATTATTTTAATTTGTGTATTCTTACTACTCTATAATGATGTTCTATTTGAGGACATTTGTAGCGTAAGTAGGCCCAGACATAAACTCAAGCCCAGGGGCCGCCAGACCTCCCAGTCCTGCCCTGATTGTATTTATTTGTGCTATTGCTTGCAATTTGATTATTTATATTTTATTACTGGCTGTTTACTTGTCTTTATATTTATTAAAATACTGGTAACACTTTTTTTTTTTGTGATGGGGCCAGTGAAAATTTTTGCAGGGCAAGTAAAAATCTAAACCAGAATGAACATGTAGAAAAGCTCCTTTGTGTTTAGCCCTGTAAATATAGGGAGTACCTTTCAAGACCTGCCTCTTTTGTTATAAAAAAAATGTTTTGTTATGGGGAAATAAATGTTAAATGTTATTTATATATAATATATAATGTTAATGTATAAATGTTAAAACTCTGGGCAAACCAGGAATTTAACTTGGCCCACCCTACATCTCAAAGCTGGAGCCAGGCCTGTGGAGTATAGCTTATAACAGTATAGGCTAACATGTTCATACTAAAAGGTAAAAAACTTCCATTTTGAATTCATGAGGACTTTAAGTAGCCTATGTAAAACGCATTCGCAAAATCACCACCAGGTTGGGCAAAAGGGACAGTTAGCATCTTTGCTCAGTGAGGCTGGAAATGTGACTTTCACGTAACTGAAGAAAAAATGATGAAATAAACTAAACGGATCATTTAATATCCTTTTGTTACTGACTCTATATCACTGCTTTCTGAGACATTATGAAATAATTATTCCTGTGCCACTGCTGAATCTGACAGTGAGACCCTAGTGAGTTTGGAAGCCATCTGATTATTTTATACAGTTTTTCTTTTTTTCTTTTTTGTGTATTTGGAGTCATATGCTTTTTGTGGGTCTTAAAGTGCCTTATATCAAGTCAAGTCACTTTTATTTTTATAGCGCTTTATACAATACAAACTGTGTCAAAGCAGCTTGACACTGATAAACAAGAAAATAGCAGAATCAATTATGGAAACTCAACTATGGAGATTCTGCTGTAAAGCAGTTCTAAAAGACAATATTGTCCTTATTTAGCTCAAGCTTATATGTACCTGCTTCTTTTGTTATATGGTTGCCCTTTTGGCTCTGTTGCTTTGTCACCCTCTAAATCGAGCATTACTTAGGACGGGGACCTCCCATAAGACTCGATTCAGTTCGAGGACTGATTAAAGGGTGGCTTTTGAAAAACATCACTATGCATGGTGCACTCAGACCTGCTTCTGAATAAGAGGTACACTGAACATTGCACGGAACCAACCTATAATATAAATGGAGAGATTTGTCCAGAAGATGGTGTTCACTGGAAGATTATTAATGTACATTTTCACATGAAGAATGAATAGATTTCTGTGTACTCATCAATGCTCTGTGATAAATTATTTTTGCTGTTGATAAATTGTCTTTCAACGGAAACGCTCAGTCCATTATTTCTTCAAATATGTGGTTTATATTTTCCAGAGAGCAGGATATGAACAGAAATCATCTTAATTCAATATTAGACAGCTAAAAGCATATCATGGTTTAAAATATCAGCAAATATTTGTTGTTTGGTGACAGTTAAGCACTACATACACACATTATTTATTTATATATTTAATTATTTTAAAAAGAGAGATTGACCATACATTTGTCTACTACGTCCTAATCCTTATAGATCAGTCTTTCGATATATAAACTAATCATTCTGACTTGGCCTGTTTCTGTTAATTACACGTTCTAGTTTCCACTTATAAACAATTCAGATTAATCTGACCTTACAGAGATAAGTACTGAAGTTCTCATAAACAATTTATTTCATCACAAATGGATGCTCTATTGCGTCATCAGCAGTAAATCAGCAGGCTGGAGTAATCAGCTGATTGTAGATGCATTAGCTTCATAATGAAGTGTTTACTAGTCAGTACCGAGTATTAACTATATGAGCATGACATATGAATGTAGTTATAGTCTAAAGTACAAATACAGTGCCTATAGATCAAGTATTCCGGCCTTTAACCTTCCCTTATTTATCAGGAATAACCAAACATTATGAGCAAAATCACACAATTAAACTGAAAAATGAATATGTATACTGAATACATGTAAATATAAAAATGTATGAACAGATATGCAAAACAAATATGCCAAATAAGCATCAGATTAAAAATAATCAGCATCATTCAACTGATTTTTTTGAGTACTGGTTCAAAATACAGAACCATGTTTCAAACCTACTGAGCTTCACTAACTAGCAATGAATTTTTCATACTTTTCATATTATTTGATCCATAAGTTGAAAAATGTGAAATCTGAAATAGGTGTTTATTTATTTTTTACTTATATTTCAGCATATATTTTTTTTAATTCTTACACCATCATTAAGGAAATTCTGTATAGCCTATTTATTTTTTCATGTGTTGAGTGCTTGGGTTTACGGTATGTGTGTGTTTGTGCCAGGCACAAGAGACCACACCTCCTTCCACTGATCAGCACCATGTGTCCTTCACCTCCCACCTCAAGGAGCCCTATAAATCAAGGAGTCTTGTGCAGACCCTCAGCCTGGGACGTGGAACGCTGCAGGTAGGTCAAACATACACACTTCACTTACACATGTACATTTGCAAACGTACATAGATCCACACCCATACTGTGTGGCAAATACAAAAATACACATCTACATGCTCACAAACGTATACAAACGTTTCAAACAATCTTCAGTCTGTATTTTCTTGACTGCACTCTATTTTTTCAGCAAAAACTACCAGATCACTAAAAGTGTGGCTGAAGTTTATCTTGTTTTTGAGTTTAAATGATTATGATGCTGAACACAGTGATCTTCAGCTGGTTTTTGATAAATGTCATGGTGATGGCATCACATCCAAACCTGAGACGTAATGAACACTCTTTTGCTCTATATGACCCAGGTAAGGTTTCTAGACTGATGTCATTTTCCAAAAACATTGAGTGTATCTTTTTCTATTGATAATTTCAAAGATGGCTCTATGTTTTTAAAAGATTTTTGTTGTTGTTATTGTTATACATTTTAATGCAATTTCATAGAATACAAATGTTCACAACATATCTTATGTGGGATATTAGAATTGTACTTTTTTATTCTAAAAAGTGAACAATAAAAATAGTTATAATGCATAATAGGTAGGTATATATATATACATATATTTAATTTTATTTTAAATTTTAATGTTTTGATTAAGTAAAATAATTTCAGTTCTTAAGTGGATACTATTTTATCTGGACATTATCTTTACATTTTGATCATTATTGGGAGCACACAACATTTTTTAAATAATTAAAACACAGTGGACTGCTTTTATTTATTTATTTAGTTACTTGTTTATTTATTTGGCACATTTGTGTTTTGGCACGCCTTCCTGTAGTTCAGTGGTTAGAGCATGGCACTAGCAATGCCAAGGTCATGGGTTCGATCCCAGGGATTGCACATACTCAGATACAAATGTATAGTATAATGCAATGTAAGTCGCTTTGGATAAAAGCGTCTGCCAAATGCATAAATGTAAATGTAATGTAAATGTTGTGTTTTGTATGTCATAGACACACTACCTGTAGTGGAGCCCCTTGAAAGAAACTCAGCAGAAGAAAAACTGCTAGAAGACTTTGGATCCTATGATGAGGTGGTTAATCTACATTTGGCATTCACATTTAATATCATGTGCCTCCATGTGGTACAGCAAATGACAGTGCTAAAATATTTCAAAAAGTTCCTCATGTTTTATTTTAATATATATATCCGATCTGTTTACAATTAGTTTTTAACTCTAAAGCATAGCCCACATTCTTATCTCAGCAGTGCATAACTCAAATAGTTAAGGTGATGATGACTTGGATGTCCTGATTTCATTGGACATGGTACTTGGTCTGAAAAGTTTGAGCACTATAACATTTTCATCTGTGTTGAAGTATTTTTGTTTCATTTTGTTGCCATAACCACAGGATCTGGGTAAGGCTGTGCGGCTGCAGAGAAGAGGCACACGCTCCCCCAGCCGCTGTATCCCTCATCAGCAGTCCTGCCTGGGCCATCACCTGCCCTGCTGCAACCCCTGCGATACGTGTTACTGCCGTTTCTTTAAAGCCTTCTGTTACTGCCGTAGCATGGACCACACCTGCAAAAACTAATATGGATAGAACCAAATTCTACCCTGAAATGGCTAATGGTGGCTTAACGTTTACAGTTTATGCAGCTATAGAATGTATATGTGGATAGTGCAAACATGCATCCTTACACTATCCACAGAGACGTTTGTTAATATAGACCAAACATAATGGTTAATAAAGCTGCACAAAGCATAGTGCACCTTTGCTCTTAACACTTCAGATTTTTATTGCTGCAGTTTTAAGGTGTAACTTTATTGCAATTTTAAGGATCAATATCTATTCATTGTTAGAAATATTTTGTATATATGCATTCAATAAACTCTGATTATTGCAGATGTGTAGAGTATTAACTAGAAGAACTACAAAAGGTATCAAACCACCTGACATCAAAACTACACATACACCGAGAGGCAGAAGAAAAACTGAATACCGATACCTACATTTATTAATTTCTCTCTCTCTCTTTTTTTTTTTGTGATGTTGCAGTCTTCCAAGCACAACACAGTGAGACTAATGAATGAAGGACAGTTTCTTTATTATTACTCTAATGAAAAGAGTAATAATTTTTATGTGCTTGTCACAAATGTAAAGAACAAAAATTTCACAGTGTCCAATAACCTTCAAAGGGCATAATTATACTATATAATTGTTGTTATAAAATTTACAAATTACAAACAATACAACAAATACCATAGAGATACAAATTAAATAAACTTGTTTTTCAGATACAGTAGGTTTATTTACCATGTATACATTTATTTAACATATTTTGTTGTTTTATTAACATTAATGACAATTATATAGGCTACGGTCCCTTTAAAGGGATAGTTCACCCAAAAATGAAAATTTGATCCAGTATGTAGGTGACTTTGTTTCTTCAGTAGAACACAAATGATGATTTTTAACTCGAACCGTTGCCGTTTGTCAGTCTTATAATGCATGTAGTATGGTAACACAATTTATAAGAGTCAAAAAATATGCATAGACAAATCCAAATTAAACCCTGAGGCTCGTGACGACACATTGATGTCCTAAGACACGAAACGATCGGTTTGTGCGAGACAGTCTCAAGACATCACTTCCATTGTCAGAGCGCGATCAGATCTCACTAACCGAGTGCTGAACGCAGTTGGACATAGTGGTGTTTTAGAGGTAAAAGATTATATAAATACAGTTCGGTTTCTCGCACAAACCATTCATTTCGTGTCTTAGGACATAAATGTGCCGTCATGGGCCGCAGAGTTTAATTTGGATTTGTCTGTGCATATTTTTTGACTCTTATAGATTGTGTTACCATTCACAAGCTTTATACCGCTGACAGACTGCAACGGTTCGAGTTAAAAATCATCATTTGTGTTCTACTGAAGAAACAAAGTCACTAGGCCTACATCTTGGATGCACCGGGGGTAAGGAGATAAACATCTAATTTTCTTTTTTGGGTGAACTATCCCTTTAAGACCGAATCCATGGATATTGACACCAGTGGCGGCTACTGGGAGAGGGGAAGCTCATTTTCGGCCTACATCATAAAATTGTCTATTTATTTAAAAGTAAATTCTGCCCTACGTTCCTTTTCAAGAAAATGGTCTGTGACCCTGTCGTACCAACTAGGAGTCTTTTCAAGTAAAAAAATATTAAACTCTGTAAAACTGAAACAAGGAATGTGGTGTATAATTGTGTGAAATGTATGATGAAAATCAAGCAATTTCGCCAAGCAATTATCAAAGAAATAGGTTGCAGCAGTTTTTATTTCGACTGAACTTGAGAAATCCGCGATGGGACTGAGCGCGAATAGCTTCAGTGATTCCTTATAGTACAGAATCGCTGTCAGTCAAAAGGAGATGCAGTCTTTCGACAGACCCTCCAATCATCACGCAGAAGCTCGGAGTCCGGGCCAGCCCACTCCCCATTCACCCCCAGAGACGCTGAGCGTCCGTGGGCGGGACATAATCGCAGCGTTTATCCAATGACCGTCTAGTTTCGAAGCGCTGAAAAAAACCGTTCAAAGCAGCCCCATTGAAGTCAATGGACGCTGGGCTTCAATAGGGAAATGCACTGTGACGCTGCGGGAATGTATGAGAAGGAAATCGAGTCAGCCGACCTGCTATATGTAACTGATTCTGAACGAACTCGTCTTTGAGATGAACGTTTTCTAACGCATTTTTAGTCAATAAAATGTTAATACAATAGTACATATTTGACCATTAATTTTGTGACATTATAAGGGAAGCCGAGCTTCCCTTGCAGTCTTAAAGAAATCGTCCCTGATTGACACATATCCTGTTTTCACCCAAATGTTTACGTCCACTTACGCCATAACCGACTGTAATTACGTGAGATAATCCACACGATGGACATTTTGACAACTATGTGTGCATGACCATTCAGGCGCGAGGAGAACCGATCGCGCGCAAGAGAGAGAGAGAGAGAGAGCGCGTGCGAGGGAGAGCGCTTCTGGTCTGTGTCATTCAGTGCGATTCCGCCTATCCCGCATTCACTAATCGATAACGAATTGTGATTGAAAGCATGTAGTTCGCAATGTGTGTTGTCATCACTAATTTTGAAGTATTTCCACACCTCTGAGGCTGACATTGTTTCTGCTGCTGCCGCCGGTGTCTCTGTGCACGGACAATTCTGTCAGTTACGTCACGTGAGGTATCGGTCTTTGGAATTGGGGTATATTTTTATGAGTAGGCTAGGTTACGAGTACAAGTACATGAGCTTGGTATATCGGTGCATCCCTACTTTATAATAATTAATCCAAGAAAGAGGAAACAAAAGGTCATGTAATATATCTTTATTAAAGAAAATAAAGACAGTATTCATGGCTGCTTTAGTTAGAAGCAATGGTCTGGTCAACCCAAGCACGGAGCTTGGTGACACGGGCGTACACCGCAGGGGTGGAAGTGGAGCAGGTGCTGCTTCCCCAGGACACAATACCAACTAGAGTCCAGACTCCATTCTTTTGACAGACCAGAGGACCGCCAGAATCACCCTGGAAAACACATAGAAGAGTTTGTAATCAAAACATTTATCAATACATGTAAGAAGAAACTTCATTAATAGTAATATATAAATAAATAATTGTCATATATATTTATTTGGGAGCTAACCATGCAAGAAGAAGCACCAGCGGCTCCAGCACAGATCATCAGATCAGTGATGTTGGTTCCCCAGTAACGCTTGCAGTCATCATTGGTCAGCAGAGGAAGAGCGGCCTGCTGGAGCAGGGGTGGGGTATTAGCAGCTGAAAGGACAGATTGGAAGCATTTTAAAAGCTTCAACACAGACAGAGAGGACAAAGATCCAATTCAAGTTTGACTTTTTTAAACTATAAAAACTGAACGAATTCCATTATATATATATATTAAAACAAAACAAAAAAAGTTGAATTGGTGTAAATGTAAATATTTTGTAAATATGCAAAAAAAAAAAGATAAAAATGCTGAAATGAAATGAGATTCTGAAACTCACCATTGTACCTGGTCAGGCCCCATCCAGAGGTCACACACTTCATGCCTCCAGCGAAGTTGTCACTGGTTTCAGCGAGACACACAGGAGACACGTGAGTGTTGATCTTAGCGGGAGTGGACAGCTTAATCAGGAGGATGTCGTTGTTGATGGTGTAGCTGTTGTAGTTAGGGTGCATGATGGCCTTTGGGAAGAGGAAACAGACACGTCAACATTCTGATTTTAAGGTAGCAAACTGTGGAAATGCTCACTTCAGGTTTCTATTAAAAAACTACCTACTAACTATATGCTAGTGTTTCCTGAAGTGCTTTTCAACAGTACTTTCAATCTGTGCCGCTGCTGTTGAATCTTTAGCGAAAAGAAATCATATTACCTAGGTTGTGAGTGTGAGTTTGCAGTCTGTATTGAATGTGATACAAAACAAACATCGTCTACCGACCGCAATGTAATGGCAAGAAACTAATCAATGACTCGTATGAGACGTTTTTTCTTAGTGAATCAAAAACATAGCCTACAGCATGCATGACCAGTGTATTTTAATTCATGCACAAATGACTCTTATGAACCAGTTCTTTTAATGAAAAGTTCACTCTTTAACGAATCCTTTACTGAACTGAATAAAGGGCTGCGTTTCTCAAAAGCATTGTAAGCAAAGTTGATCCTAGAGACCATTGATTGCAATGGTTCTACGATCTACTTAGGCTTGCGATGCTTTTGGGAAACGCAGCCCAGATCCGTTAGTGAATCAACACCTGACTCACTTACTGAACTGCAAATTGTCATTATTAGGGGCCATTAAGCACTAAATGTGCTGCAGCCCCTATTGTAATTGTTATTTTTCTTTATTATTTTTCTTCTTGAATTTGAGTCTAGGCCGGGCATCCCTATGACATAGGTTACATAGGTTCATTCTGCAGGAAACACTGCGATACTCAATAAAAGAGATTTTGAGGGTCTACACACCTTTCCAACACTAATGGTCTGAATGGCCTCAGCATTGGATGAACGATCATGCTCACCCAGAACGACGCGGTGAGAGGTCCTGTAAAAAAAAAAAAAAGAAGATCATCAAAACGGTATAACCCAAAATCTCAAAATTGGGACAATAGGGTATATATACTATATGAAATACAATGATATAACTGGAATTCAAACTTATTCCCCAATAGATCCTTAGTTAGTCTCACCTCACACCACAGTGAGCAGCAGTCACGACCCAGTTCTCGTTGATCAGAGAGCCACCGCAGAAGTGCCAGCCAGTGGAGTCCTGTAATAAATTTAAAATGATATAGTAAATTAATAAATCTTTTAAGTTGGGATTAAGTAAGCATTGTTATTTACACCAGTTTTACCTGCAGAGACACCTGCCAGGGCCAGGAGTGAGGCCGTGCCTCCTCACCATTCACAATCCTGGCATAGCCTGTGATAACAGGGGGGATGGCAGGAACACCACAGCCTAACAGACCAAAAAATTGCACCAAAACAATTTAACAGATTCATGCATCCTGAGGACTATTTAATAAAAGTTAGCCAAGCTTAAAGGCTGGTATAAAAGTATCTTATTATTTAAAAAATAAAACAGGATTGTACCGTAGGCTGCACCAAAGAAGGCGAGACAGGATAGGATCCACAAGAAGGCCATTGCTGCACTTGAATATTGCCAGCTCCTCTGAAGGCTTTATATATTCAGTCCTAATTCATATCCTGGACTTCTTATCGCTCCACTGTGGGATATTGTGCACCTTGCAAGAGAGAGTTTTTCCACCCCTACAAAAGATAATGCCCCCTCCTTCTGATTTCTTTAAATCAGCTGTAGATCTTTCGTTAATGAATTACATTTACATTTATGCACTTGACAGTGACTTAAACTGCATTGAAAGTAGTTATTTTATCAGTCTGTGCATTCTCTGGGTGTTAAACCCATAACCTTGGCATTGCTAACACCTCGCTCTGCTGTTGGAGCTAAAGAAATACTTCCCAATTATCTATTAAAGAATGCCATTAATTCTCTCAGATTCACAGTGATTGAAAACTGAGAGAATTAAGGCATTCATATTATATATATTATATAAATGCAGATAATTCATAAATAAATGACTGAAAATTGCTCTAAAATTGTGTTCCATGTCTCAGTTTCTTGCAAAACATTTCTTAGGAAAACTACTCAGAAAAGTGATAACCTCCATGTTATACGAATGAATAGGCTATAGTTGATAATACCTGCGTGGCAGAAATATTTCACATGTGAGCTGCTAGTTTTGTATTATTCTCTGTTAATTAGACTGCACAAAAATCTTCCTGTAAGTTTAATTAGAGGATTTTATATTTTGCATCTCTCAAATAAGCTTATTGAATGAGTTCAGCTCTCTTTTACTTTTTGTTACGTAGCACACTTCAAGTCATCGTGTTGACTGCAATAACCCTGACCTGACTAGTTATATTTTCATACACACTGATAAAGCCATGTTCCTGGTTTCAAGGCCTCTGTGTCCACATCTGCACTGATTCCCAGGTCATGTCTATTTAGGTAGCCTATTCCCCGTATGTTCATTAGTTCAGCTGTAAGTACTGTAAACGTACATAATTACATGATTCTGCAATTTACTTTGTACTAGATATACCTAAGATCAAAATATTCCATAATGCTAATATTATGAGATTTCATTCAAAGAGAATCTAAGCTAGAAAATGTATTTATTAGTTATTTTGTATTTATTTTTAAATGTAGACCTGTGTTTATTCATGTCTTACTAATTTTTTATCCAAAGAGATCTGAATGGAATGGAAAATGTAGCAACATTGGTGATTCTAAGGAAGCAATATTGCTATTATTGCTTAAAAGTAAGCAATACTTCTTTCTTTTTTTTTAGAAGTAGTAACATGTAGTAGCATTTTTTAAATGTTTTAAGATTTATTGGATTAACAGTTAACATTAACTGTGTTTTTAGGTATGCACAGATCTGAATCATCCAATATTCATAATTGGTATGGGCTCCAGTATAGCCTAGCTGGGTCGGGTATGTTCAATATTAAAACTCACAGTAAAGCACCTGAAATGTTTTTGTGCACTATGTTCCACACGTCTTCCGAAGCATTCGATAGTGTGTAGGACAGATGTAGCTGTCGCGTTCGGTTAGGCCTACCATAGTCTCAGCACTGTAAAACTCTCACCGAGATTATTCAATATTCCCATTATTAGGCTACTTGATCTGTAGATAAAGGTCTGTGGATCTGCACAAAGTGACTTATCTTGCCGGAGTTTATTGCTGTCAGGCCGTCCTCCACTGTTGTTTTGTAGCGCGAGCATAGGCATATGGTCTTTCGCGTTCATATTTCAACTAAATATGTAAGTAAATGTAAAAAAAAAACACATACATGACATAAACAACATAAATAAATATAAAATAATGCAAAAAAGAATACAAATTAAATAATACAAATTAAATTAATTACAATTTTTTTTTAAATAGACCTGATAACGTGAAAATGACTTTAAATGTTGGATAATAATAATTAAAATTAATATCATAGTACCTGTCTGATGTGGAATTGGCCTACACATTTATTCAGCCAGTTTGTCAATAATGAATGAATGAATAAATTAATTAATTAATTAAAAATAGGCTACATAAGCCTAAAAAACATCACAACATAAATACATTTTAAATACATAAATTGTAGTTTAGCATCTGCCATTGTTCCAGCAGAATTAAAACTGGCTGCAGTGACCCCCATTCTTAAAAAAACAGCTCTTGACCATCTAATCATGAATAATTACAGGCCAATCTCAAATTTACCATTCTTAAGTAAAATTCTAGAAAAAGTAGTGGCCTCACAATTGAGATGCTAATGGCCTTTTTGAACCTTTTCAGTCACATAGCACTGAAACGGCTCTTCTTCGTGTGGTTAATGACATTCTTCTGTCCATGGATTCTGGGTTAATAAACATCCTAATTCTTCTCGATCTTAGCTCTGCATTTGACACAGTCTGCCATGAAATACTCATCTCTCGCCTTTCTGATATCGGTATCACTGGTTCAGCTCTTTCCTGGCTCATTTCCTACATTAGTGACAGAAAATACTATATCACCATACAAGGTAATAAATCTGCCATTGCTCCAGTCTCACAGGGTGTTCCTCAAGGTTCAGTTCTCGGTCCACTTCTGTTTATCATTTATATATCTCCACTTGGTGACATTATACGCATGCATGGACTTCGATTTCATTGCTATGATGATTGCATTCAAATCTACCATACCACCAGCTCTGATAGGCCATCCCTGCCTGACTCACTTTCTGCATGCATCAAGGATATCAAGCATTGGATGTCCTTGAATTTCCTTAAACTAAATAATAACAAAACTGAAATATTAATGATTGGCTCTGCTACTTCAGTCAAGAGGATGGACCTGTCCTTTGAAATTGATGGGGTTCATGTTAAGCCTTCTTCATCTGTCCGTAATCTTGGTGTCTTATTTGACTCATCTCTATCTTTTGCCTCTCACATTTCTTCTGTCGTTAAAAACTCTTTTTTCCATCTTCGTAATATTGCACGTCTTCGATCTTCTCTAACTCTAGCTGATACTGAAATCTTAATTCATGCATTAATCACTTCACGTCTTGATTATTGCAATGCTCCATTTCTTGGTCTGCCCAAAAAACTCATAGCAAGGTTACAGTATGTTCAAAACTCAGCAGCAAGAGTTCTCACCTCCATCAGGCGCTCTGCCCACATTACTCCACTATTGCATGATCTTCACTGGCTACCTGTGGCATCACGTATTCACTTTAAGATATTGCTCCTAACGTTTAAAGCATTAAATGGTCTTGCACCTCCATATCTGTCTGACCTACTCCACTCCTACTCACCTGCCCGGTCCCTCAGATCATCTGAGCTTGGTCTTTTGTCCATTTCTCGTTTTCGGCTGTCCACTGTAGGTGGTAGGTCATTTAGTGTTTTTGCTCCTAAATTATGGAATTCCCTACCCCTTGCACTCCGTAACATATCATCTTTGTCTACCTTCAAGACTCAGTTAAAAACATATCTTTTCAATATGTATTTTGGATAATGTGAGTATTTGTTGCCTTTTGTGTATGTATTGTGTATGTGGATTTGTAAATGTATGGTATAGCACTATGTGAAGCGACCTTGAGCTTTGGAAAGGCGCTATATAAATAAAACTTCTTCTTCTTCTTCTACATTTAAAATAATACAAATATTTTAAAAATAGGACTCATAACGTGAAAATTACTTTAAATGTTGAGTAATAATTAGCCTAGGTTCTATAAAACAATATCAAAATAAAACTGATGTGGAATAACAAAATAAAAGCCTTTCAAAACTCTGACTTCAGGTTGTTAGTAGCCTACACCAGTGGTTCCCAAACTGGGGGGCCCGGGGCTACGTGAGGTGACAAAAGGGGGTATGCGAACAAAATGCTAAATAGTTAATTTAATTCTACCTTAAAATAATATTAAAACCGAGCATGTTTTTCTAACTACCAAAATTCCGTAAATCCAGTACATTTAATCAAATTACCTCATCATTTGCAGTCAAAAATTACTGTATCCACACATGATAGATTGCGTGCAGCATTCTGCCTTATATCGCGCTAAATTACTGTTGTTCTCGACAATGTACCTTTGTAAAAGTGGGGATTTAGCACTTACTCGCATGAAGAACAAATAGACACAGATAGTGTATTAATTTCGATTTAAGACTCAAACTTTCTCCGATACAAAAACATAACGTTACCTTGTGTGAGTTCTTGTAGGCTATTTAATGATGATAACGAGCAAGAACGCAATTGTTCCCAAATATCCACATGACTGCAAACGTGACATTATATTAAACAACAGGCCAAAAAACAAAACGTACATTTTAAACACAGTACTGTCAGTATTTACTCTGTTTTGCAATGAAATAATAGATCCAACGAAAACCACAGCAGAACTACAACACACGTCTGTTTTTCGCGAACAATTCCGCGGCTTTGAACGAATCGTGAGAGTCAATGACTCAATGATTCATTCACAGCCAATTGTTTCGTTACTGAATAAATGACTCGATGATACACTCATAAAAACAGCGACTTGCTGCCACCTACTGGCAGTTTTAGTTTAATATTTAAAAGTTTAATTTAGTTTTACCATCATTGCATATTTCTCTATTGAACATTTTTTATTTTATAAAGTTATTCATGAAGGTAAAAATATGCACTAGAAAATCAATTTAGGGGGCAAATATTGTCCCTTAATGGTAAAGGTGTGACTGCAGTCTAAGTGGAAGAGAGGGGGTACGCAGAAGGATGGTAGTCCCTTCAGGGGGTACTCCAAGCTAAAAAGTTTGGGAACCACTGGCCTACATAATGCAAGAGTCTCTCCCAATGTCATTACAAAGAAAAGCCCTCCAAATCGCATTTACAACCTGTTTTCAGATAGCTTTAAAAAGAAACTCTCTGATTCAAGACTACTTTCTCTTCAGATTGATAGTACACCACCCCAAAATGCCACTCACACAATGTCAGGACTGTCTGATGTTGCATTACCAAATAAATGCCTTCCAAAACCCATATATAACCTGTTTTGCCACATCATTCTGCACCCTGGAGGCACATAAGTGGTTTGAGCCTTTAATATTATTATATTTTTGCCCACTGAAAGATTATTAAAAGCCTATTTTGTTCTACTGTATCTTGTTGCCCCATTAAAAAGCTGCGCAAGACATTTAAAATAAACAGATTTTAATTTTATATTATTTATGTTCTAAACAGGTCATATTAGATTTATATTCATATATACATCTTATTTTATATTTATATATAAATCTTAGAAATCTTTTAGATGTGTATATAAATTGTTTTTCATTAATGTATTTTATAAGAGTAGGTAGTAATTTGTAATTTGAGTTTTTTAATTAACATTTCCTCACTAAATTATGGATTTTACTAAATGTTTATATTTTATGTGCACCAAATTATAAAATGTGCACCAATATATATATAGAGAGAGAGAGAGAGAGAGAGAAGTACTTTTGCTGCTGAATTATCCACTAACCATATATTTTTTGTTGTAGATTCAGGGCTGGGTCTTGGGGGGCAGATTTCTCTTGTGCCCCTCCAACATCCCCAGGATAGGCTACTCGTTTTTTTGTGATAGCACACAAAATGTAAAAAAAATATATCAACACTATTTAGTTACATAGGCAAATTACTAGAAACATTGTGCTGTTGTATTTTTCTGGTGAGCCTCACGGCGCGCATCCTTTTACAGTTCTCCCTCACAGACACACTCAGCACTTCAGGTGCTCACACCATGCTAGAATTGCCATAATTACAAGATTTCAACTTGTAAAAAGCATTCATGTCCTCATCCACATCCTTTTTCTAAGCAGTTTTCCAAGACTTTTGCACACCTTCTCTGATCTCTTCTCAAGACGGCCATTGACAATCACATGAGCAGAAGACATGCAGCTCCTTCATAAATGCGCTCTAGTCTCTATTTAAACGCGCGCACACCGTTAATACATTGATACACGATCATGGAACACTTGGAAATTTAGCTTGGAATTTTAAAATTGTGATTTCCAAGTCATGAAAAATCTTGAAAATTAATAAATTAAAAACTTTAAAAAAAAAAAAATTGATGTAACTATTCTAGTAAAATACAAAATAGTAAAAATTCAATCAGCATATTGCGCTATTTGTTGAATAGTAGCCTGTTATTTGATGTGATAACACCTTTTAGAATCTGCAAAATATCAATAATTTAAAAAATAAATAAGTGAGATCAAAAATTGCTTTTTTTATTTAGCACTGCAACAAAAATGTATTATTATGAGATGTTTACATATAGTCCACAATATATAATATCTGCCTTTACAAATTAAGCAGTTCAAAAGTTTACATATTATTTATAATTTTCTTTATGATAAGTACCATGTTCGGGACTCTTCTCATACCCAACTGTTACAAATGGTGAAAACATTTACTGATACTCCAGAAGGAAACAATGCATTAAAATTCAGGGGGTATAAACATTTGCACAGGATGGTTGGGGGGTAAATTGTTTTTATTTTGTCTTCTGGAAAGTGTTTTATGAAGCTTTTGGAGGGCAGAACTAAAAAAAAAAGTAGATCTTTAAATAAAATAAGAACTTCCAGTCTTATTCCAGTCAGAATTTTCAGTCATCCTGTTCATAGGTTTANTTAAAAACTTTAAAAAAAAAAAAATTGATGTAACTATTCTAGTAAAATACAAAATAGTAAAAATTCAATCAGCATATTGCGCTATTTGTTGAATAGTAGCCTGTTATTTGATGTGATAACACCTTTTAGAATCTGCAAAATATCAATAATTTAAAAAATAAATAAGTGAGATCAAAAATTGCTTTTTTTATTTAGCACTGCAACAAAAATGTATTATTATGAGATGTTTACATATAGTCCACAATATATAATATCTGCCTTTACAAATTAAGCAGTTCAAAAGTTTACATATTCTCAGTAGCTACTGTGTGTCATTAATTTACGACTGTTTTTATAATTTTCTTTATGATAAGTACCATGTTCGGGACTCTTCTCATACCCAACTGTTACAAATGGTGAAAACATTTACTGATACTCCAGAAGGAAACAATGCATTAAAATTCAGGGGGTATAAACATTTGCACAGGATGGTTGGGGGGTAAATTGTTTTTATTTTGTCTTCTGGAAAGTGTTTTATGAAGCTTTTGGAGGGCAGAACTAAAAAAAAAAGTAGATCTTTAAATAAAATAAGAACTTCCAGTCTTATTCCAGTCAGAATTTTCAGTCATCCTGTTCATAGGTTTACAACCAACTTATTGTGTTGTCTTGGGAATCTACGGTGACCGGGAGGGGACATGTTCGGTTCACTTAGTTTTGTCGTGGCCACAAGATATTAATTCGTGGGAACGTGATAATAAGTCGTGGTCACGAGATCGTTTTGTCGAGGTAACGACATCCTTATGTCGTGGCCACGCGATGTAAAGTCGTGGCCTCGAGATCATATGATGAGGGAACGACATCTGTTTCTCATGGCCACGAGTTACATGTGTAAACAACCTGCGCTACCATAGCAACCTGGAATTAAGAATGATAAGGGCGGAATTAAGAAATTATTATATTAATATATTATTTGTATGCTGTCTATATAGTCAACATCGCGCTCAATGTAATAAGCTATAAATAGCCTATTGCACGCGATGTTGCCACTAAGCATTAAAATGAAGTTTGTTATTATCAATTAGATAAACTTAATTTAATGATAAAAGAATATGTAATAATATTAAATTATAAAGGCCTAGAATAAAACATTTATCCATCCCATCTCACAGCCTTTTAATCTGATCGTGTCTTTATTATTATTATAATTATTATTAATATTCCTATTAAACCTAAATAAAAGGAATAAAATGATGAACAAAATTAAGTTTTTGTCTAGGCTATATCAGTGAATGGATTTTTTTTTTAAGCTTAAATATTCTTTTAACATAGCCAATTAATAATAATAAATTATTCGAACTTCATTCAAATGCTGTCACGGGCACGAGGGGCTACAATTGATAGCAGACGCTCATTTAAATCCTATCTTCAAGGCTACAGTCAATACAGTCATAAAGTCACATTTTATTGGCATGATCTGGCATTTAAAGTATTTACAAAATATTGCTAACATTATATAGGCCTACAGAAAGGATACACGAAATGAAGGGGAAAATAAAGCAAATAGGGCTACAACCAATAATGATAGCCTAATAATAATAATAAATAATATAAAAATATGAAATAAAAAATTAACAATCAGTGAATGGATTTGAAAGACTGTTGGATGTGATAAAAATATACACGGCATATTCTAATATTTATTGATAAACTTCGAATGCTGCTGTAGGCATCGCACACACAATAGGCAACATGTTAATATAATCACTTCTTAATTCCGCGCTTTTTCTTAATTAAAATTAAATAGTATTATAATCCATTTCTAATAATTCCAGGTTGCTATGGTAGCGCAGGTATGAAGGTAGATGTGTAGCTAATCTCCAAATAAATAGAATATGATCCACAAATAAATGTAAAGATATTCACAAAAAATAATCGTATCCACAAATGAATAGAATAAGATCCACAAATATGTTAGAAGTTTCACAAAAAATAATTAAATTCACAAATAAATAAAATGAGATTTGCTAATAAAAAACATATTCACAAATATGTTTTTATGTCACAAGCACAACTCTGCCTGCATTTATTTGTGAATCACCACCTGTACATTCGTGAATTTCTTTCTGTGCATTTGTGGATTCTGAAACAATTCTAGCGTCACGACCTCAGACAAATCCACAAATAGGTCGACTCCGCCCACCGACTACTCAAGCCAATCAGATAACGGCCTCGTGGCGCTGAGCAATCACAGCACACCTTCGCTACAACCAATCACGTTTTGCTTTACAATTGGGGCGGGAACAACAGACTCTGAAAGGTCCGTGCTATTCCACCATGGGCGCATCGTTCGAATTGAGCTGAAGCTGTTTGTGTGATAAAAAACACCCCGTTTACAAAATGTAACAGACTTTATTGTGATTGATCTTTTAATTTGTTCTGTACATATTTTTGTGGGTGTAATTATATATAAGGTCTGCATTATCCGTCTTACAAAGAGGGACTCTCTTATTCTGACGGGTATGATCTTGTTATTGATCACTGCAGTAATGAACAAGAGAACGTGTCGTGCACATTATTACGGTTCATCAGAGTTATCTTATGGATAGAAAGTTTACCAGTTTGTTAAGCAACCCGAAAAGGCATAAGCTCGTACAGTGATTATCTGGAGTTAAAAACGGACATTTCATGGTAGCTAATGTACAATAAACTTCATGAAACTCATCAGTAAAGTTTCAGCCATCATTCAGACGGGGATGATTTTTGGAGTAGGCTATAGCCTATTATATTGCCATCAGGATCAGTGAATCTGGATAAAGGAATGAATTATGATCATTCACAGATCCCCAGCTATAACACCTCTACCTGACGCGAACGGAGCGATACAGCAAATAGAAGGCATTATAAACAAACGGATTACATTAGAGTCATGTCCATGCAGCTATACTGTCTACAAGCGGCACGGTGAGAAACGACGAGTCAGTGGCAGTAAACTACGGTGGCCCAGTAGTGCACAACACAACGAAATTAAAAAAGCAAACATAAGTTCACAACACAACGAAATCGAGCCACAACACAACGGAATAAAGCCACAACACAGTGGAAATGCTCACGACCACTTGGGGGCTCTCAGAGCTCGGCGAAGTTAGTTTTCCTTGTTAGCTACTGTTCTATAAAGTCGACAGTAATATCAATACCACCTAGTTTTAACAGTATGTAACCACCGTATATCGACATGAAATATTAATTCAAAATGACCTACGTGCAAAATAGCTTCATATTTATACCTGTGAATGATTTGACGCGGTACCACGGCGCATGCAGGGAACGTCTGCCAATTCCACCAAGTGGTTAAAACGAATAATTTGTAATTCATTAAAATTACTTTTAACATTTAAAAACAGACATGTTCAAATTCCAAAACTTGTCAGTCTTACCAACAGGAACTAGCTTTGGAATTTGAACATGTCTGTTTTTAAATGCTAAACAAAGTCATTGTAATGAATACAAATTATACGTTTTAACCACTTGGTGGAATTGGTGGATGTTCCCTTCATCATGCGCCGTGGTATCGCGTCAAATCATTCACAAGTATAAATATGACGCTATTGTGGACGTAGTTGATTTTTAATTAATATTTCATGTAGATATACAATGTTTACATACTTAAAACTAATCATGGTATTGATATCTTTGTAAGACTGTCGACTGTCGAGAACATTGGCAAGGAAAACTAATTACCGAGCTCCTGTCACATTTAAAAAGTCTATATCTTCTCTACAAACAATGGTAACATTAAAACGTTTAATTAATGTTTAAAATATTATTTAGGGCCTGTTAATGTTTAATAGCTGGATCTGTGGATGTTTGATTGATAAACTGGAAAATGCTGTTGTTATGTGACGACAGTTTCATCTATTTTGCAAACTTGCATGTTTATTACAAGGTTATCCGGTTAGATAAGTTAATAGCTAATTATTGAGGCTTTCTGTTCAATCTTGAATAACGTGATGCTTCCATAACGCATCTGTATCCAATATAACTTTGTTGTTCCCATAACAGAGAGCACTGTTTCTCTGGCATTTTTAAATGGCACATAAAACATAATAGTTTGGCTTGGCTTGACACACAGTCTAATGGTCTAACGAAATATAAATTTTAAACCTCTTTTTACTGTACCATTGTTTAAGAACCCTCTACTTCTTAACTTACGGAACCCGTCTCACTCGCAAAGCCCTCTGCATCGCAAGTGATCCCACCCACCCGTCACACAGCTTCTTCAGTCTGCTGCCATCAGGGAGGAGACNGATTGGCTTGAGTAGTCGGTGGGCGGAGTCGACCTATTTGTGGATTTGTCTGAGGTCGTGACGCTAGAATTGTTTCAGAATCCACAAATGCACAGAGAGCAATTCATGAATGTACAGGTGGTGATTCACAAATAAATGCAGGCAGAGTTGTGCTTGTGACATAAAAACATATTTGTGAATATGTTTTTTATTAGCAAATCTCATTTTATTTATTTGTGAATTCAATTAATTTTTGTGAAACTCCTAACATATATTTGTGGATCTCATTCTATTAAATTGTGGATAGGCTTACGATTATTTTTTGTGAATATCTTTACATTTATTTGTGGATCATAATCTATTTATTTGGAATTTTGCTACAATCCTACCCCCATACGCGGGTTTTTTTACAAATGTAACTCGTGGCCATGAGAAATAGATGTCGGGGTTGCATGACTGGTTGCAAAAAAATGAAAGAATCATGCAACCAGGTCTTCTAATGGTTTAAATTTCTTCAATGAACCAAGTTTCTTCCACTTTCAATTTTTACCATTCTTAAAGATTTAGAGTAAATCCAAAATTCTTTCTGAAAAACAGAAAACAATGGGTTTGTTTTAAGGGACTTACAGTAACATATAACATGAATATAACATTTTCCCAAAATATTGTTCAGCAGAAATTGAAGGTGTACATCTTTCATTATTATACCAAACGTATTGTCATTTTTAGAAAATGAAGAAATCAAATTAATTGTAATTTTAAGCCATTCGTATGTTAGACCAAAAGTCTCACAGAATCACAGAAAGTACTTTTGTGATCAATATTAAATCTGTAGCTGTTATTAATCTGAAAAAAAAAAAACTGAAAAATGGAGGAAACTGTTTAGTAGTTAAAAGGGGGTGGAGGGAGTGGGCTGGGGAGATCATAAACCTATGAATCATAAATCATATTATGCTGCCCCACCAATTTTTTTAAATGCCCCCCCAGTCACGCAATCCTAGAACCGGGCCTGTGTAGATTGATAATGTTTTTAATTCTTTTTTATTCATTTGTTGTTTTTCTCTATAATGAAGTAGTGTGTATTTTGTGGATTGTGTTTAATACATAAAAACATTGATGATCAGTTCCACACACACAGAAGTATAGATATTATACCATGATCAAGAAAAAAAAACAGCACTGGTATTGGATCGGTATCGGCCGATACTCAGAATTTGCATACTGGAATCAGATCGGTTATGAAAAATGGTATCAGTGCAACCCTATTTAAATGACTTCATTGTGCTGATATATTCATGTATTCATAATTGCACAACAATCACCTATTTGATCAAGTGTCAAATTTGGAGCTGTCCAAAGGTACAATGTAATTTTTATAGTATTCAGTACACAAAACGGACACAAATGTGATGATGTCTCGTCTTTGACCCATACACGTTTGTCGTCTCATCTGGTTTTGCAGAAAATAGAATTTCTGTTTTAAACTACAGTTTTGAACAATTAATGTTCTGATTACTTTGCTATTATTAAAATGATGTAATAAGAAAAACTTACTCAAACATATTGAAAGTTCATTGTACACTGACTAACAAAGTAATAAATGTTTTTTAATTTTCTACAAAAGCACAAACAGGCTGATTTTTTTGTCTCAAAATAAAACTTTATTGAAGAGAATTATGACCAAGAACTACTGTAAACATTTGTGCTTTAGTTTGCAGCAACGGTCTGGTCAACCCAGGCACGGAGTTTGGTGACACGGGCGTACACACCAGGCGAGCTGGTTGAGCAGGTGCTGCTTCCCCAGGACACAATACCAACCAGAGTCCAGACTCCATTCTTCTGACAGACCAGAGGACCGCCAGAATCACCCTGAAACACAGAGAGGTAAGTCAGATCTTTACAATCTTCTAGAAATTGGCAAATAGAAAGGTATGGTGGAAAATCAAGAGAGATTCACCATGCAAGAAGAAGCACCAGAGGCTCCAGCACAGATCATCAGATCAGTGATGTTGGTTCCCCAGTAACGCTTGCAGTCATCATTGGTCAGCAGAGGAAGAGCGGCCTGCTGGAGCAGGGGTGGGGTATTAGCAGCTGAAAGGACAGATTGGCAGCATTTTAAAAGCTTAAAACGGACAGAGATCTAATTCAAGTTTGACCTTCTTAAACTATAAAAACTGAACAAATGCTAAAGTGTATCTTAAAACTATGAAAATGTTTTATCACTGTAAATGTAAATGTTTTCTAGGCCTAAATATATGCAAAAATGATAAAAACGCTGATATGAAATGAGATTCTGAAACTCACCATTGTACCTGGTCAGGCCCCATCCAGAGGTCACACACTTCATGCCTCCAGGGAAGTTGTCACTGGTTTCAGCGAGACACACAGGAGACACGCGAGTGTTGAGCTGAGCGGGAGAGGCCAGCTTAATCAGGAGGATGTCGTTGTTGATGGTGAAGCTGTTGTAGTTAGGGTGCTTGAAAACCTTTGGGAAGAGAATACAGACACGTCAATATTCTCTGCGATTCTCATATTCAGTGGCAGCAGTTTTCTCATCTCTCTGTTTTAAAATTGTCTCAATGGTTTAGGTATGATACAAAAAATATGAAGAGTCAAGGCACCTTGCCAACAGTCATGGTCTGAATGGGCTCAGCATTGGAGGAACGATCATGCTCACCCAGAACGACACGGTGAGAGGTCCTAATAAAAAGATTTTATACAGAATTATTTTACTCAATAGAGAAACTTATTCTGAAACAATAGTTGTTAAAAAAATTATAATCATTTATACTTTAACTGTCTTACCTGACATTGCAGTGAGCAGCAGTCACAACCCACCACTCACTGATCAGGGAGCCACCACAGAAGTGGAAGCCGGTGGAGTCCTGCAATGACACATTAGATGTATTTATTATGGATGTTTTAGCCAAGATATTTATTTGTTTTGTTAAGTTTTGTTTATTTATCATCCATATGTCATCTTATATTATCCATTTGTCATCTGTTAAAAAGATGTCTGTTTGTACCTGCAGAGACACCTGCCAGGGCCAGGAATGAGGAACTGCCTCCTCACCATTCACAATCCTGGCATAGCCGGTGATAACAGGAGGGATTGCTGGAACGCCACAGCCTTGAGAAGAAAAAAGTATTAGTAGAAATATTCATACAAATCCAAGCATGTTCTTCTGCCCTTGGCGGGCATGTTTAAAACGAACACTTTTATTCAAATATTTAAATCTATTTTACAGAGGAAAAAACAGCAACAAACCGTAGGCAGTTCCAATGAAAGCAAGACACGACAGAATCCAAATGAAAGCCATTTCTGAATCAGGGCTGTCTCACCAACTTTTAGGGGTTTATATGCCCGTCCTTCCCACACATTTACATATTTTGCAACATACATGTCATTCCCAAAATATGCTGACACATTTACTTTGAGTTTTCACCAATGATCAAGATTGTAAGTATTCCAGAAACCCCATATAAAGGCATCATATAACCTATTATTAAATAATTAAATAATATGAACTTTTTTATAATTATTTGAATTTGCCAGGTGCCTGAAAAATCCATTGTATTTATGTATTTATTCATATATGTATTTGATTGTTTATTTAACACTTTTACAATGCATTAAAAAGAGAGTCAAATTACACGTGAACCTTCCAAGAAAGGATTAGTTGGCAAAATGTTCAGTTATTTATTAAATTATTAATTATTTTTTCTAAAAAGCAAACTCAAGCAACAAATAAAATAATGAATTAAACAATTGTAACAGTTTTTTAAAATAAAATAATTACAAATAAATCAAACAGAAGTGCTTAATAGAACATTTATGAAGTTTTACTCGGTTTATACAAAAATGCAATGTACTTTGCATCTTAAACATCACAATGTTCAAGTACATTAGGGTAAAAATCATGGGATTCTGCACAGGTGAAGACCAGCTGATGCAGACTCTCAGGGTTAATTTTTAACCATAACATCATGTTGTCATGCCCTCATTGGTATGTGTGAAATCATGGTTTGGTGTTAAATAGGACTTTCTGCTGTCAATAATGCTGTGTCCTCTGCACAATGTCATTCCTGTGGCTACTGTCCTGCGTTGCCTTCATTAGTGCAGCCTACGGTGAGGACGTTTTTTTTTTAAATATTAAGTTGATTTAAGTAGATTTTTTTAAAGGTCATATCCATAGTTACTATAGTCACCATGCACCCCTATGTTAAAAAATATATATAGTTTGCATTTGAGAAATCATTGGTCAATTGGTCTATTTATATTATACTATCAAATTTCATTATTTAGTGTTCTTGCATGTCTTGTTATCCCTTTTTCTTCAGGCTGTGGCGTTCCTGCCGTTCCTCCTGTTGTCAGTGGCTATGCCCGCATTGTGAATGGTGAGGAGGCAGTGCCTCACTCCTGGCCCTGGCAGGTCTCCTTACAGGTATAATTTTAGTATTATCTGGCTAATGGTAGATCATTATTACACAGCTTATGCAAAGTGTCATATTTTTTTTCTTTTATTTGCCATTTTGTTTAAATTACAGGACTTCACTGGCTTTCACTTCTGCGGTGGCTCTCTGATCAGTGAGTACTGGGTTGTAACTGCTGCTCACTGTGGTGTGAGGTGAGACTAACTTAAAATAATCACAGTTGAATCATTACGTTAACTATACACGAATGCTGGGATAGACGTGGATTATTAACCTCTCTTGCTTATATCCAGAACTAGTCACCGTGTGATTCTGGGAGAGCATAACAAGGGAAGCGGCAACACCCAGGAGGACACGCAGACTATGAGAGTGTCAAAAGTGAGGCTCAAGAACTTCAAAACTTTTCTTCAATAATAAGCCAGAGCTGGACATTTAATTGATCATTCTACAAGATAACGCAACATGATAATGCTTTTTAGTTATACTAAACCTAAGTCTGCATATGCTCATTTGTGTTTATCTCTCTTCATTATTTATTTACCACTTCTTCTGTATGACTTAATCTCAATTACAGGTGTTCACTCACCCTCAGTGGAACTCTAATACCATTGAGAATGACATTGCTTTGATCAAGCTGACCGCTCCCGCCTCACTGAACACCCATGTGTCTCCTGTTTGTCTTGCTGAGACTTCAGACCAATTTGCTCCTGGCATGATCTGCGTGACTTCTGGCTGGGGAGTGACCAGATACAATGGTTGGTTGTCTATAACATATAATCACAGTCTTTAATACATACTTTCTTTTGGTTCTAGATGAATAGAAATCTTTCAAAATTTGATATTCATTCAAGTCTAGTAATCTAGAATATTTAGAATATATTTCTACAGCTAAATAATAATAATAATACATCATTATATTATTGAAATATATTATTATTATTCTATAAGGGACATATGATTAATATAATGCTAATAATTATATACACTACTATTTAAACGTTTGGGGTCAGTAAGATTTTTAATGTTTTTGAATGAAGTCTCTTATGCTCTGCATTTATTTATTCTAGAATACAGTAATATTGTGAAACAATACAATAACAATTTAAAATAACTGTTTTCTAATTTACAACGTAATATATTTTAAAATGTAATTTATTCCTGTGATGGCAAAGCTAAATTTTTAGCAGGCGTTACTCTAGTCTTCAATCTCACATGATCCCTCAGAAATCATTCTGATATGCTGATTTTTTTATCAATGTTAAAAACAGTTGTGCTGCTTAATATTTTTGTGGAAACCATGATACATATTTTTCAGGATTCTTTGATGAAGCTCAAAAGAACAGCATTTATTTGAAATAGAAATCTTTTGTGACTATAAATGTCTTTACTGTCACGTTTGATCAATGTGTCCTTGCCAAAGTATTAATTACTTTAAAAGAAAAAAATCTTCCTGACCCCAAACTTTTGAATGGTAGCATACATGTTTGTAATATATGTGCAATATCTAACATGTTTTATGATCTCCCGGTAGCTCTGTTCACCCCTAATGAGCTCCAGCAGGTCGCTCTGCCTCTGTTGTCCAACGAGGACTGTAAGAGCTACTGGGGAAGCAACATCCGTGATGTCATGATTTGTGCTGGTGCTGCTGGTGCCTCCTCTTGCATGGTAAGACTATCGTCTCTTCCTCACTTCCTCTGTAAATACCTCTCTCCCTATAACTGTCTTGTCTACCTGTTTGTTTAGGGTGACTCTGGTGGTCCTCTGGTGTGTCAGAAGGGTGATGTCTGGACACTGGTGGGTATTGTGTCCTGGGGAAGCAGTCGTTGTGACACCAGTATTCCTGGTGTGTACGCCCGTGTCACTGAGGTGCGTGACTGGGTGGATCAGATTCTGGCTTCCAACTAAAGACACAAAATGTATAGAGACTGCTTGACATTACTGAACAGCAGCTAACAAGATACTTCAGCCACTCAAGGCTGTGAATTGGTTTTACCACACTTAAGAAGTGATGGTAAAACCAGCTTAATCTTGGTCAACCTAATGGTATGAGTGGCTTATTGCTTTTATATTATGGCTGTAATAGTTCAATAAATACATACAATAAGTCATGTTACAGTGTTTTTTTTTTTTTAATATAGCCAACATTTATTTTTGTCCAATCTGGTTAGTTTGAACAGTTTCTGCGAAAACTACAGTGTAACAGTTGTGAAACAGTTACATATTTATTCATTCATTTTCATTGTATTGAAATCAGCAAATGGGCCCAAGTATAAGGTCTATGACAAGAACACAGAACATAAAATCAATTTTACTTGTCGTACGCATCTTTGACGGAGGAGGGCGCTAAAGACTCACACAAAGATCCATATTTGTTAACTCAGTATATATTTGGCAGATCAGGCTGCTTCTATTCATCAATACAGTATCTGTTTTCTAGTATGTATGTTTTTAATTGCCAAAGGAAATCTTTTTTTTTTTCTCGTGGGAGTTTATACAATTAATTAATATCAAAATCAGAATGGCCTTTATTATACTAGAAAAGAGTAATTCCCCTGATATTCCCCTGTGGTTATTTCATACATAAACCTAACTGAAAGATGTTTTTGTCTGCATATTTTTGAGCTCAGGTTCAGTCTCAAACCTTTAAGCCCCTCAGTCTATTATATATGAGGTAAAACATCACATAAGAGGTCTCCATGGCAACTTCCTGATCCTCCTTGAGACACATTTGCAACAGTGGAGTCAGTTGTTTCACAGAGAGACGTAGAGAAGGGATGAGACAAATCATACATTAGGAGAAGCTCTAATTTTTTCTCTCTGATGATGCTAAGACTGATTTTGAAAAGAGAGGCGTGGGAGCGTCAGTAAAATGTAAAAGCAATGTTAACCACTTCTTAAATTCAAGCATAAATTGATGTGCTAAAAGCTTGAACTCTTGAGCTCTCAGTTAGACATCAGTTGAATAACACAAACAGCATGACAGTAGTTTCAAGGTGAAAGTCGCCTTGAGGTTGGTGTGGGCGTCTGGGCGATACACCTGTAGACACGATTAACCGGTAGAAATTTGTCAACCGGCAGACACAATTGCGGCTACGTGACATTGCTGTGCTGCACAGTCATGAAAGCTTATTGTTTACATGTGTTTTTAAGCATTGCAGTTTAAAACAAGTGATTTTAAACCGTTGAAGCGCAATAAGCAGCAAGAGAGCTCATTTCGCTATATGCGCGCGCTTTCTGAGATGAGTTCACATAAAGCCTTGCTAATAAAGTGCATACTTACACGTCAAAATGCCCGCCTTGTACAAGTATCCTCTTCAAATGAAAATTAGCCCAAGCTTTACTCACCCTCAAGCCATCCTAGGTGTATATGACTTTCTTTTCTGATGAACGCAATCGGTGAAATAATAAATATCCTGACGCATCCAAGCTTTATAATAGCAGTGTGCCATAATGAGTATGAGCTGAAGAAAGTGCTTCCATCCACATCCATCCATCGTTAACGTACTCCACACGGCTCCGGGGGGTTAATAAAGGCCTTCTGAAGCGATTACATTTGCGTAAAAAAAACAATCCATATTTAACAAGTTATGAAGTAAAATATCTAGCTTCCGCCAGACCGCCTTCCATACAAAGAAAGTGTAAAATTCTCGCAGTTCAAAAAGCTTACTACGTCCTACGCCTTCTCTATTCAACTTACGGAAAAAGAGTAACTGATTCGATGCCAGTTCTTTCTTCGTAAGTTTGAATATGGATGGCGGTCTGGCGTAAGCTAGATATTTTTATAACTTGTTACAATTTATACAATTTATAACTTTATACAATTTATGTAGCCTAGTATTATGAATATCTAGTCTATTTGTGTCTTTGTTCTATTGTAGATTGTTGTCCTATTGCTTTTAATTAGTTTCTTTGTTCTTATTTTATCACTGACTGTTTAGGCTACTTGTCTTCTTTAAGCTTAAGAGGTTTTTTGTTTTTTTACTTAGGCTAGTAGTTACTTTATTTTCTAAATTGATGACAAGAATTAAGAAGTTTCAATGGAATAACAATTTTTGATTTGATTAAAGCAAAAATAACTAGGCCTATATTGTGATATATATCGTTATCATGAAATAAAATTACTCCTATTGTGATATAAGATTTTGGTCACATCGCACATCACTCAGAATCAAAACCAAGCAATTGTGGAGCTTTACTTTTCATTTTTTGCTTGTGTCATCCACTTTTGAGCTTTATGTTCTTGCAGGGTTGAGACCAGAATTGAACATTTGAGATTAGTAGAAGGATCAAGAGAGTTCAAGGCCATTGAGGACATCTGGATTGACTGAAAGATATAATATAGAATAACGCTTAGCAAGTTCCCCTTAGGACTGATTCCAGTATTGAGACAGGCAGCTCATCTGAGTGGATCACAAGAGATGACACTCAACCAGAGTATGGTAATAATATCTGTGGCTCTGCATAAACTTCTTGCAGTTAAAGATTCATGGCGGTGTCAGTATATATTGTTTTTGGACAATAATTATTTGGACATTTCAAAGGAATTTCACAATCAATTTCTCAGAATTTTTCTTTTTATTCAAATTGACACATTTGAGCATTGCATTAATGGTATTCCATTTTCAATTTCTCTACATGTATCTGCAAATGGGCACTAACAGTTAAACGGATAGTTCACCAAAAAAATTTAAATTATCCCATGATTTACGCACCCTCAAGCCATCCTAGGTGTATATGACTACCTTCTTTCAGGTGAACACAATCAGAGATATATTTAAAAATATCCTTAGTCCTCTGAGGTTTATAATGGTTGTGAATGGGGGGCATTTTAATTTAACTGTGAAGAATGTAAAGAGCATTTCTTTATTGAAGAGAGTACACAGTTCATTCAGCTTCTTTATTAGGTATACCCACAGTGCATGGTGCTAAAATATGCAATAAGTGTGTTTTTAAATAGCCAAATTGTATTTCGCATGATTGATGTTCAGTGTAATTTCTTATTTTTGTAGTTAAACTTAGATATTGCTGTACATTTCTTTCACAGTGCTGTATTATGGACTGTCCCCTTCAATGTCTCCCTTTCTCTTCATTTATATCACTCAGTCTGAGCTCAATAGTCTCAGTCCCTTCTTTACATCACTGTTTCTTTTACCTCTTTTCTGTCTCAGTTTGAGTTCTCCCTCAGGATAATGTGTATCATTATGAACCTGAGGTGCTCACTTAATCAGCTTTCTGCCCACTGCTGGACAGGGGAGATCAAAACTGCCAAGTTAAAATCAGCGTGAACATACCTTGAGAATTCCAGCCCACCTGGGACACAGGAAGTGTGTTATGCTTTGATACTGCTTCTAACAACAGAGTGAAAGATGAGTTTGTGAGCGTGTAAGGCTTTGAAATAATTTCCAGTTCTAATGGACCTTTTAAAGCCTTCATTCAACACCACTTTCTGTGATAACACATTTATACCTTTTTCTTTGTTTAGCTACAATCAGATGCTGAAAGAACTGTAGCTATTTTAAATAATCAGTCCTAATGATATCAGTCTCACTTTTGACTTTTGGAAAAAAGAACATAAGGACTGTAAATACCACAATCCCACAGTCTTCTTTTTCTATTTATGTTCATATTTCAATCCTACTTTCCTATTATTCCTGAAGTGAATGAAAATAACACTGATTTTTGCTTTAAGATTTCTAAATTCTACAGATTTGTACTAATTTCCCATGCAATTTCCAAAAGCTTTCTGAAGATGAGTGAAAAATGTTTAATAAATTGGTGGTGGCAACGATGAATTGACAATATCACTGCTCTTTGTTTGCCTAAACATATTTATTACATATAACAGAATTAAAATTGCCTGATGAAAAACACTTGGCTACAAAAATCCCACAATAAAAATTTAGTTTTCATATGCTTTTAGAATAATGTCATTGGGATCATTAGAACAATGTCTAGTGCCTATGCATAATATGCACCTATATGTGTATTGTTTTTTTATGTCTCCTTTAAAAAATTGCCTTACTGTGCAACACAACAACAACAGTTGTGCGGTTGCATAACCTCAGCAATGTGCCATTTCAACAACCCTCAGAATGAGGAGTATGGAAACATCAATTATCTGTTGACAGCTCTTGACATTATTCTGAGCATCAGAACACTATAGCCTGTGCCCATTCAAAAGGCAAAAAAGAATTATGACAGAGATGAACAAACACAGACCAACTCACAACTCAACAAAACAATTTGGTTTCTGATTACACAAACAAACTATAACAGGATTTTCAGATTATGTGTGCCAGAGAGCTGAGGAAAACCCAATGGGATTAGAGAAGATGTGTTTTAAAACATAGATCAACAAGATTAAGAGTATGGCAGAAAGAGTCCAGGGAGAATGTTGTAAAAGGAGGTGATTTGGAAACCTTGATTGAAGGGTAGGCAGATCATTCATCACTCTCCCTCTCCAAAGAGTTTCTAAACAAGCACCTTTAATAAAGAAAACCAAAAGCCTTTAAAATAACATTTAACTCAAATTGAGAGTTTGCACTAGCAGCTGGAAACACTATCAATCTTACACCCAGCCCTTAAACATCTCAGTCCCCTTATCAGTCACACCTCTGCTAACACATGGCAACACTAACCATAACATTTTCCTCTCCTTGACTTTCTTCAATGTTTATTTTCAAAATGCAAAATGCTCGTTGATTGCCGCACAACCTTGATTTGAAATATATTCCGGATTCAGATACATACTGTACGCTCTCAGTAAAAAATGGTACAATAGCTGACACTGGGATGGTTTACCCTTTAAAAAGGTTTTAATATATAAGGGATAATGTACATCCAGCTGGTTGTTATCTCAGAATAAACCCTGACAGGGTGATCAGTCTTGGATGTACATTATCCCCCTTATTACACGGCTACTTGCCACATAAGTACATAATTAGACACGAAATATTGATCTTGAAAATTGAGTTGAAATATTTTATTAGCTCTTTAAACGCAAAGCTTCAGTGGAGAGAGCAGTTTCTAGCGCAGTAAGTTCAAAATAGACAGACATTTAAGGGATGTTTACATTTATGTTCTGTTTTGGTTTAGTTTTCAGTTTCCTATGGTTAGCCTGTGTTCATTGTTCACTTTGCTTATTCCATGGCTGTTAATTAGTTCCATGTACCTGTTCCTGTTCAGCTGATTACTATTTAAGACCTTAGTTCTCCCACATTGTTTTGTCTTAATTTTGCATGTTTGGTTAGTGGTTATCATTCCTGTGTCAGTGTCAGTTTATTAAAGAATAAATATTGAATTCTCTGTCGTCATGTTTATTGATCAGCATATTGTAACACATACAGGCCTACGTTTTATCATATTTTTATCATATAGCTTCTATCACAATGATTCTATAACTATTGCTATTAAACTATTTCATGTGAAGTTTTGTTTTATTTTAAAAGGTTATGTTTGTTAATTTTGTATATATCATATTACACGTTTATATAGGCATATCTTTATGCAACTGTAAGACTCATGCTTACATTGGATGAACAGGCAATGCCCTCTTTAAAGAGAGCTGTGCTCATCAAAATTTTGTTCATGTGTAAAAAAAGAGCAGGTAAAAACTATCTATCGACAAAACTGGCCTTAAGGTATGTAAGCTTGGTTTCCTGTTTATTTTTAACTGGATTCAACACTTAGTTGTGTTCGGGTTTCTGTTCTAAAAATGTATGCAAATGTGTGCATGTTTAATCATATAATACCTCATTTGCATATTTAACATAACATTCCAGAAAAATAGTAATATAAAACAATTGTCTTAATGTAATGCTAATCAACTGGGTAAGTATGGTCATATCTATTAGTTTAAATATCTTATATATATATTCT
>RJVU01015056.1:478199-583204 GCA_003731715.1 Anabarilius grahami
GGAGCTGTGAACGTGGGCCTCTGCTACACTTCGACTACCTTGGCAAATACATCAGTTTGCAATTTGTGAACTTTGGCTCTGCCAGAAGTAAATATAACACTATCTTTGTGTCAGTGGATCACGAACACCTGGGATTAAACCTATCCAACTACATAACTGTGAGCAATGGAATGCCTCAGGGCTGCTCTTTTTACCTCTTTCACCTCTTCTAGGTGTAACAGCTGCAGATATGATTGAGTCACTCAAGTTCCTTGGGACCACTATAACCAATTAAATTACTACAGCACATTATCACCATGGAAAAAGGCCACAAGTGAATGTGATCCCAGTTCTGAAAATTCATCCTAGGGTCCTATCCTTTTCTGATCCATAACAGTATGGATTGGCACTTCCCTTGTCTTTTTTTTACAGGAAATCTGCCACAGTGTCTGATGAGAGGAACACAGTGCCAGAACAATGTTGCATGCCATGAACAATCACTGTTTGCAGGAGTTTCAGAACTCCAGTGTCACATAATCTCAAGAGCAATCAAACTGTTAAACAAAGTTAAATTGTATTGTATTAGAACACAAGCATTCATTGAATGTAAAAAAAACAATCCACTTTGAATGATCCTCACACATCTTTTTGAAAGCAATTTTCAGTCAGAACCACTTTCGCCAAATGTATATTTTATTATAATGATAATAACATAGTTTGTGTTGGCGGAATAGTTCTGTTCTGGGCAAACTCCATGGACAGAGCGATGAGAGCAACAAGTCAAACCCCCTTGGGGTAACAGAACAGATCCAGAAATAATGCACAATTACAATTCACAAAATGTAACATAAGTTGTTGTAAACAAGCCAAATACACAAGGAAGGATGATAACAATGTAACTTAATGGTATTACTGAGACAATCACAGGACAGATATCAGATTAGATTACAGATCTCCAGGCTATAGGTGGAGTTGGGGATGGAATGGGGAGCTAATTTAGCATGCAACCACGAAATAGAATAGAGGCTGAATGAATGGGGATTTAGATGAACTGCTGTGATATGTGTCAAAACTGTATTGGTACATGTCAGAAACAGCTGATTGTCAAAGGATGCAAAGCTTGACTGACGTGGCCTGCCTGAACTAACACTATTAGACTGAAATTAGTTTAATATTCATTGCCATGTTGCTTTTGAAATTATAATGAGACACCTATTCATGAATTCATATAGTCATTAGTCTGTTATTGTCACTTGACCTTTGCAGTTTTGCTTAAGTGCAAGGTTTTCTGCATTCAGTCTTTTGACATCAAGTCTTTGCTTTTTGTGCTTTCTAGAACATTTCTCTAGAGAAACAAATATTGCTTTATTTTCACAAAGACTTTTTTCCGCAATATAAAATGGAACATTATATTCAGGAACATATTTTAAAATGGCACAGTAACAGCTGCTATAAAATCCCGGAAACAGTTGAGGAATATTCTTCTTTTATTGAGTTCACTGAACACTCTTGCATCACTTTATTAAGGTTATTTGTGTGGGTGGAATGCTGTTTTTGTTAGTAGGTTCTTATAAAGATCTGGGAAATGAGAGTAGGTCTACTAATAGTAGGCTACATGAAAAGTATACTTATGAAAAAATATATTTTGACAGATCACAACTGTGAGTTGTGGATATCAGCAGCAGTGTGCTGATTAGATGCAGCAAACAAGCAAGTCACTGAGTCTGCGCGTGGTTATCTGTATCGTAACACCTTAAGATAATGTGACAACAAGCGTAAAGGTCCACTGAATTTTTCTAAGCCAAGTTCATAATGACACACACAAACATGCTAGTACTCATTCACCCAATGACAGTTATTACGACTAGTAAAAATAAATAGCTATTAGGTTAATTAAACTTCAGAGAAGCTCTGCTATTATAACACTATACTGATCATGACCAAATCACGACTAAGGATCGTTTAAGCGCTTCCGGGCGGAAACTTTCCGCAGTGAGAGTGTGCCAGTGTTCCAGCGTCTTCCCTGGAAAGAACACACGCCAGTGTATGATGTGCGCACTCACTAGTGCTTCATACCCAGCCGGTGCATTTCCCAGCGTAACCGGAGTACTCGACAAACGAGCCAAAGCTTTGTCAGCGCGCGCTAACTTGAGAAAATGAGAAAACAAACCGGAGAGTGATTGTTCTGCGCTTCCGAACGGACTTATGTGCTCTTGTTTCGACCGGGCTTCTTGAATCCTTGTAAACATGGGGTTACACCGAAATGAAACGGTAATTTGGACAGAGGGGCATATGGACACGAACCAAACGACCGACACTTTTGGTCCGGAGGTAGTAATTGTGCCCCTCGTATTTGGATGTATATTTTTCTTGGGAATCATTGGAAACACTCTAGTGATGGTTGTCATTGGGAAAATAAAGTCGAGGCGCTCGAGAAGTACCACAAACATTTTCATCCTAAATCTCAGTATAGCAGATTTATCTTTCCTCTTGTTCTGCGTCCCGTTTCAGGCCACCATATACTCTCTTCCCGAGTGGATCTTCGGGGCGTTTCTGTGTAAATCTGTGCACTATTTTGTCACTGTCAGCATGCTGGTGAGCATTTTCACGCTTGTGGCCATGTCCGTGGACAGGTACATTGCTGTCGTGCTCTCCAAAAAGTCCCCGTGTATTCGTAACCGGAGGAATGCGCTCACTGGCGTCTGTGCCATTTGGATGCTTTCCTTTATCTTTGCTGTCCCGGTTGCGCAGCACCAAATTTTGACGGATCACCCCAAGGCTCCCAATAGCACGTTCTGCTGGGAGATTTGGACTGAACGGGTGGCCAAGCACACTTATAAAGTGACCATTCTCGTGATAGGGTATCTGTTACCGCTGGTTTTGATCACATGCTGTTATGCCAAGGTAAGGAATCGACATTAAGACACTGTCTTGTAAACTATAGAGGCCCATACCTGCTGCTACAAAGCTACAAGTGTCATTTTGTACGATCTGATTTATCGCTTAATGAAAGTGTGAGGATGAGAAGGTTTTTAGGAGCGGGTTAGAAATGAAAGCTAGCCTACTTGGCGCGTGTTTACTTACTTTTTACTGCATTGTGCGTTTCCTCTATCTCGTGTCAGCAAGATTATCACAATGGCCATAATAATTCACTATAGGCAAAATAACCGTGGTAATAGCTCGAGAACTTTTACAATCGTGTTCGAGAGCATTCGTGGTTTTTATGACAACAGGTGGCCATGCGCCCACACAGAGAGTTCGGTAGGCACTTCATAATTCATCTCCTCTGGATTGGAGGTTGGGTAAAGTCGCTCACAAATAGTAGCGTACGTAAGATCACCCAAACGTCACAGAAGAGATTGATCCTTTCCAAACTCCTTTCCAGTTATGTGCAGTTGCATTTGCAGTGACCTCATCGTAGAAAATCATAACTGCAGCAGTTTTCAATGACAGTTCAGTAATTACGACGAACAATCGATATGGCCACGCTTGGGTTTAGTCTTTAGATCAATTTAAAATCAAAATGAGAGAGATGTGGATTTTAGTCCATATGTGTTAGCTTTGAGTTTATCTAAATTTTGTTGTACTCATAGCCTATGTTAACAAAATGTACTTTTAGCTCAAATATGTATTTAAATTTGTGTTTTTTTTTAATTCTCTTTTGCACCAGAAATATTGACGACTCATCTTGGACCATAAAAGTTTTTGTCCAGTCAGATTCTTATAATGAGAATGTCTATTTGTTCTAAACCCCATTCCAACTAACAAGTAGCAAACAATAATTTAAAACACTATGAGCTATTTTATTTAGATATAAGAGATTTTTTACCGAAACACCATTTTCAATAAACTATATGTCAACACAGGAAAGAAAGATGTACCTTTCAACAGATTTCATGCACTCTTTAAACATTTACATTATGAGTATGCAGATACTTGTATTACAAAATTAGTGTTTACTTGTGTATTTAATGTAGATCAATGTATTTATTATGTGTAAATGTCATACTACTGCTTCTGTCACACCTGTTATAGAAATCTAACATGTAACCTTTTGCTTAATGGTGGATGAGTAATGGTTTACACTTATAGGTACTGATGTGGCTTTTTTATTTCAGGTATTGTATCATCTTCATAAAAAAATGAAAAATATGTCCAAGAAGTCTGAACGGTCAAAGCGAAAGGTAAGAAAGATTTGTTTTGTGGATATGTCAAGTCAAGTCACCTTTATTTATATAGCGCTTTTTACAATGCAGATTGTGTCAAAGCAGCTTTACAGTGATAACTGGTATATAATTTTTGGCTGCACAGCAGCTCTTAAAGAAAATGGTGTCAATGCAGGCAGATCAAAGCACTGTTGAATATCAAATGTCAAGTCAAATGTCAAGTTTCCCCAACCAAGGAAGCCAAAGGCGACAGCGGCAAGGAACCCAAACTCCAACAGGTGACATCAGGTGGCAAACAAGTGGCAAATAGGTGTTAAAGGGATAGTTTCAAAAATGAAAATTTGATGTTTATCTGCTTACCCCCAGGGCATCCAAGATGTAGGTGACTTTGTTTCTTCAGTAGAACAAAAATTATGTTTTTTATCTCGAACCGTTGCGGTCTGTCAGCCATATAATGCGTGTCTATGGCAACACAATTTATAAGAGTCAATAAACATGCACAGACAAATCCAAATTAAACCCTGCGGCTCGTGACGACACATTGATGTCCTAAGACATGAAACGATCGGTTTGTGCGAGAAAACGAACAGTATTTATATTATTTTTTTACCTCTAATACACCACTATGTCCAACTGCGTTCAGCACTCGCTTAGTGAGGTCTGATCGCGCTCTGACAACGACAGTGATGTCTCGCACTCATTGAAGTATCAGAGCGCGATCATAAGTATGATTTGAACCATGACAATGCAATTCCACTAATGCCAACATAATTTTCGAGTCTATTTAAAAGAATATTGTGATCAATAGTGTCAAATGCAGCACTAGAATCCAGTAACATTAATAGAGAGATACAACCACGATCTGATGATAAGAGCAAATCATTAGTAACTCTAATGAGAGCAGTCTCAGTACTATGGTACGGTCTAAATCCTGACTGGAAATCCTCACAGATACTATTTCTTTCTAAAAAGGAACATAGTTGTGATGATACTGCCTTTTCTTGTATTTTTGACAGAAAAGTGAGATTTGAGATCGGCTTGTAATTGACTAATTCTCGAGGATCAAGTTGTGGTTTTGTTATGTCTGTTTGATCAAGGTATGTGTTCTTCATAACATTTTTTTAATATTATGTTTCAGTAAAACTGGGTTTTGTACAATTTTACCAGATATGATGGCATGCAGGCATGATATTACCACAGTAATTTTGTTGCTGTTTAGATTGTAGTATTTGTTCTAAAAATCCATGCATGGGTATGAAAGCCATAGTGGAGCATGACAGACCTCATAAACCTTCATGGATGATATAGTGAATTTTTACAAAAACTACAACAGATAAATTATTTAAGTTTAATCACATCAACTTATGGAAATTAAAAATCTGTGACTCTTATAACAGTAATGAGATGCAGTGTCATGCAGTAAGCAATTTCTGGTAAACGCTGCTGATATCTGAAATCACCAAAATAAATACTCCCCTACGCAAAAGGATCACACCCCTATCTTGATGTGTCCATGCCCACATTCATGAACACGCTATGCAACACAGGCAACGACTATGTGGGAATCTGCTGTGCCTGCTGCCCGAGGGTATGATGTCATCAATAAGTGAAAGCAAATTTGTGTTACTATGATAATTCAGGTCAAATGTCTAATTGTTATTTTGCTCCTCTATTCCTTCAGTGGCAAAGTCATCCCTTCCATCCAAAATAACAAACACAGTTTTCATGAACTGCTCCCTACAAAACACGATAGTCCAAGTAACTAATATATTACAAATGTGACAAGATTAAAGGGATAGTTCACCCCAAAATGATTTACTCACCCTCAAGCCATCCTAGGTGTATGGTCGAACACAATGCCATGACGTTCTACACAATGACATGACGTACTATGCGTTATAGCGTAGGACATAGTGTAGTACGTCATGGCGTAGTGTAGAACGTCATGGCATTGTTTACTATGTTGCGGAAGTTCATGCTTTTTGGACGTATGCCGAATGCGTATGGCTTTCGCACCGGAAGCTCTTTATTTTACTTTATACATTTTTAAATTTAAAGAATACATTTTAAAACATTTTTAAAAAGGATATTTGTCATACATTGATTTGCTTCTGAAGGCCTTTATTAACCCCCTGGAGTTGTATGGATTAATTTTTTTTATGGATGGATGCATTTGTTTTGTCTTCAAAAATCTGGGCAGCCATTCACAACCATTATAAACCTTGGAGAACTAAGGATATTTTTAAATACAGTGCACAGCATAAATGAGTACACCCCCTCTGAAACTTCTGAAAGTCAGCAATTACTCAATTACTTAGAAGACATGTTAGGGTTCTTTAGAGATATAGGCCCTCATTTATCAAACGATCGTACGCCAGAAAACTGTGGGTACTCTCGTTTCCATGCAAAATTTGGCATTTATCAATATGAGCGTGAGCGGTGGCTACAATCAAATCTCACGTCAGGTCTCAGCTTGTGTACACACGTTTTTGGGTCAGCGGGAACTTAGAATTAGAATAGATGCGTGCCTTAAAATACCACAATTTTTTTTTTTTTTTTTTTTTTTCCCCAGGGATTTAGCTTTGGATGCGCAAATGGCAACATCAAAAGAACATTAGGATTCAAACATCATACACCTGCAACGCAGAGAACAGAAAATATAGCCTACAAGGAATAAAAAATAGGACTAAATATCACTAAAATAATTAACAGATTAACAAAACAAAAAAGAAAAACAGGCTACAGGCTACGCTCATTTAACGCGTTGTATTCGTTTTCTTTATTTTATTAAAATATTTATCTTTATTTTATTAAATCCAATTGATCGCGCAGGCGCCTCACTCACACACGCAGACGCAACATATCAGTTCTAGCATTGCTAACTTTACATTTCAGCCATTTATCAGCAAACTAAAATGCAGAGAAAGTTAACACTGCAGTTTAATGGTCCGAGTACATCTAGAAGTACATCTGTACCAGTCGGCGCGCACAACGCCCATCCAAACACATTTTTACGCATGTGAAGGATGATGTTTTACGTGGATATTGAAACAAAAGTGAAATAGAAAGCCTTAGTTTACATAATGAACAGTAGTTCAGCAAGCAATAAATGTTACATCGCGATTACGAAAAACGTTTGGATTCTTCCCACGTTTGAATTCTTATTTGTGTTTCAAAATATAGCTACTTATTTTTCATTTTTGTTCTGTTATGAATAAAATCAATTTAAAGGATTTTCTGTTGGAGTGAGGTGCTAAAATAACCAAGTTTATATATTAATAATGTTTGTAAGTATTTAGTTTTATTATTTATTATTTAAATTATTTAAATAAATTGTATAGTTTGAAATTATGAGGTTGAGGGGTGTTTTTAGAGTAAGATACATTCATTTTTTATGCGATAACTTCCTCTTCATGGCCGGGTTACGTTTCTCTGTGTCGTAAACAGAAGATGTTACCCTTTCCTCATTCCCTGCATTGTTGGGCATTTTTTCAACATGACAATAAGGATATGCATTCTCTCAAGGTGAAAAACCTTCTGTGGACAATCTTAACACTCTTGAGCACCTGTGGGGGATTCTGTAGAGATGTGTCCCCCCAGATGTGTCCACAACATCGAATCTGGCCTCTTTTTAAAAAAAAGTTTGGACACCCCTGGGTTATAGCGATCACTAAAAGGGAACCAAAAGAAAACCATGTAATAGGAGTATGTTATCTCACTTTTCAGACCCACTTTGGGAGCTGATTCTTGAAACGGTTAAGATGTTTAGACGTTCTAGGTTAATAATAATAATAATGCAAATGAACAAACAAGCGAAGATGACACATGAATATATTTAAGCAAAAGACAGCATATCTTAGTTCTGTGAAACACAGCAAAATCAACATTACTCACGTTTAAGAAATAAAGCAACCTCGGCATCTGTTTTCAGGCCTTCCCAATCCTTAAGGTCTCCACGTCGTTGGAAAGTTTCTCCGATATTAACGCAGTTCCTACCTCTTGCCTGATTGTAACCATTCTTTTTAAAGTTATATTCCCCTGGCCTTTTCCTCTTTTGTATTTTCTCTGCATTTTCTCTCTTTCTATAGTCGTCCTGCAAATGTCTGTCTTGTGCACTGAGCTCCCTCTACTCCCCCCATCTTGAATGTATATGTCCCTTACTGCTGATTGGCTACGAGTGTGTTTTGGTGCTCGGTCCGATCCACTTTTCAACACGTTTTTCAAAAATTACTTACTGTACCTGTAAGCAGATCAATTTAGATGAATTTGGACACTTAGCCACAAATTTATGGATTTTATTGCATTGATAACAAAATACCAAACCATGCGACATCTACAAACAAATAATGCTGACACTTTCACTGAACTAGAGTTCTAGCAGAGAGTAACCACATGTCTCCTCTACAGTTATTTGGAGGAATTAGATTTTCTGCTACATTTGACAACCAGTGAGTGTTGTTGTGGAAATTATAAATACAAATACAAACAACTTTACAAATTTGCTTGTGACAATTTAGACAACCTCCAGTTGTCAATTCAATACTTTGAGCAACTTCTTGTTGCCAGTATAATACTCTGCGCAACCTCCAGTTGCTAATACATACAATACTGTGATGGCTTCCCATCTAAAAGCTGCTATCAATATCCCAAATCACAGGTGAGCATCAGGGGCCATATTCACAAATAATTTGTCTTATTACTAGGAGTCCTCCTAAGAGTTTCTAGCCAGGGGCCATGTTCACAAACAATCTTAAGGCTATGTTGCTCCTAATGCAGAAATTTATGAGTAACTCTCTAAAATTAGGGCCATGTCGCTCCTAATTTTAGAACTTGTAAATTTATAATCTAAGAGTAATTCACAAAGCATTTTTTTTCGGCGTGCATGTTAACCAACGGATGCATTCACACAGGCAGCAGGAGCAGCGCGTAAGCGTCAAGCAGGAGCGTCGCATATGCAGCAGTGAAGCGGGGGTTTCGGCGCCGAGTCTATTTTTGCTGCGGTGCTGACGCTCAATTAAAGTGAAAGCACACTTTTGATGGGCAAAATAAATAAAAATTCATACAAAAAGTGTTTAAAATGCACAGAATAAGCATGTCTAATGTGTTTTAACACGAATTTGAGTATGACAGAAAAGAAAAAAAAGAATCAAAATAAATTATAGAAGATTTACCCATTTAAACCTATTTTTAATTATTCAGTTTGGGTTAAAGTATAGTGTATTATAAAAAACTAAAGTAAACTAGCCAGAAAATATGATATATGAACATTATTTTAGAGATAGCCTATATATAGGCAGCATAGGCTACCCAAATTAAACCCAAGTTTGCTGGCTTTTTTCGCCGAGTTTGCTGTCTTGTAAACATGTGCACGCGTCAGATAATGTAAAACACAAAGCTTACCTCATTCATGTGCAGCAATGGATGACACGAGGCTTTTATTCATTTATTTTTATTTATTTACGTTTATATGAGAATGTTGTACACCTCTCCATGTTAACAAACTTTCAACACTATCAAGTTTATAAATGACCATCTTATAAAACAAATTTTTAGCTGTCTTTGTAAAGAAATGCTCACTTTATATGCAGCTGTGACGCTGTACGAACGCTTGCAGTTTGAATACTCGCGCCTCTCTGCAGCTGCAGTGACGGTGTAGTTACGCTCACGCGCTGCTCACGCTTGCAGTGTAAAACAGGCGAAACTAGCTCACAATACATAGGACAGCAAAGTCCTCCTGCGGACTTCTAAAGCCGACGCTGTACACGTAAGCAGCATGACGTATCCGTGTGATGGCGACTCAGAGTCCGACCAATACTGAGTCGGTGTTTTGACATAGAACCCAGAAGCGCTGCACTGTATACAATGTAAACAGTGCAGGAAAATTACAGAGGAGAGAAGAAATTGTTGAATAAAGTATTCTCGTATTCCCGTCGCTTCATAACATTAAGGTTGAACCACTGTAGTCACGTTGACTATTTTAACAATGTCTTTACAATTTAAAGACAACAAAACATTTTGTTTTGCTTGTGCTGTCTTTTCATTCCAATACAATCCACTTGGTTTGATTATGTAATATGTATTTTTAAATGTGACTTATAACAACAGGCCTACTGTATAATGTGGTAAACCTTCAATGAGGATACCTGCTTGACAGTATTTAAATATTGTCAAAGTTCATTTTTATAGGTTTTAAAAAGAAATATTTAGCACCTTTCAAGGGCATTAATAGTGCACAGCCTGGGCATTTCAGACACATTGACTTTCAAATCAGATATCTTAAATGCAATATTTGATTTAAACTGACAATTTCATGCAACCATTTCATCTGTGGTTTTAGCTCCTTACTTAAAAGATAATGGTCTGTAATAGCCAATACGCTCCAGAGTGGTCTCTTGTAACCAGTGGCAACCTAAGAGGATGCTATGGGGTGGCTGGGGTCAGAAGGGAATTCTAAGGATGCTTTTACTTATAGTTGAAAGTAAGATAATCCTAACCTGTGTTGGGATTTTGGGATTTCGCACACAAAATGCACTAGACCTGAAGGCAGTCTTTTTTTTTGCCGAGGTGAATTTGACATTTAATGTGAGAAAGATTGGTGTTAGAGCCCAACTACAAATCTGAGATCTGCATAGCAACAAATCATTAACCTTGGATCCTTTCATAGTAGATGATGTATTGATTCATGGGTATTATGGGGAAAATGTTGTTTCTGAACATAGATTTGTGGGCTTTCATATTGGTCAGTTATAACGAAGATGAAAAGGAGTGATCGCTATCTTGCATGATCCAGTGTGCAATGAAAAAATGTTCAGTCTGAGGTCTACAGTGAACTGAAATGACTACACAACAGAGCTGTGTTAGTTCATGGAAAATGCAGCAAGAGAGTCCAAACGCTTGAAGAGACAAAAACTTTACAACTTTATATTGTATTTATTTAATTTTTTTTGTTTTATTTAAATTTTATTTTTTGTGTGGGTAGGCCTGAAACAACAAGGAAACAGGTGAGGTTCTTGCTAAAATATAACATAAAATTCAAACTAAATGTTGCAATTGCCAAATTGACTATATTACAATAAACTACTTATAGGAGCCTGCACTCAAAAATGATTTTGCTGTTAAACTGGACAGTGGATTTCTAGGTACCAGCTTGCTTTGCATGTGACTACATTTTAAGTTATTTTGTGTTTTTGAGCAAATGGGGATACTTGTTAGTGTTAATGTGCAGTTGTGTTGGGTATCTAGAAGAGTCTGTTATGTTGTATTATGTTTGTGTGGGTACCATTGAGCTGAGTTGAGCTGTCTTATGCTGAGGTTGTGGGCGGATAGCAATAGCTTTGCTAATGTCAGTGCAGTGAAAAGTCACTTCTTGCTCATACTAGAAATATAACTTTGCTCGATATAGTTTTAGACTCTAAGCAGATCTTATAGAAATTTCTAGAGTGCACGACATTGTTTTGTCATCACCACATGCATATACTGTGATCTATTTAATTCAACATCACAAGTGGCTAAACATATGACAAACACCAGATGTAGTGTGCTAAAGTAGAATATATTAGCTTTCTTCGCATGTGCTTTCTTACCAAACCAACCCATATGAATGTGAACATATCACAATGAGTAGAAGTATAAATTTGAGTAAATATATCTTGACACAAGAAGTTTAATAACAAAACCACTTTAGTAGCTCAATAAAAGGTCTGCTGTTTTAACTTACTGTTTCAATTTCCCCTCCTGTTTTAGTGTATCCATAATCCCATTATCCAGGGTTGTTTGAGTACTCCATTGTTATTGTTGTTACCTGTAGCCCTGATTGAGGATCAATGCTGTCACAGTGCCCTAAACAGCAGGATTAGACAGCCAGATACTATAATTTTCATCTCTATTGGTTACCATGCCTTATTTGTCTATTTCTTCTCAGTATCCTGCCTAGGTCAGAAAGAATAGAACTTTAAAAGGTACACTATGTAACTTTTGGCACTCTAATGGTTAATAAACAAAACCGTGGCAAGTAAAATAGTCTGATTATAAAGACTTTTTATAGGCATAGCATAGTGATTCAGGATTAGACAAAAAACATAATAATAATAAAATAAAAATAACGGTGTGGAAGATGGATTCATGATGTACACACTTAATATATACATTTTGAACAAAAAAAGTTAAATAGTGTACCTTTAATAAACTTTATCAAACACTCTTGAGCATTCAGAAATCACACAAAAGAAGATTAAGCAGTTTTTGCAACTTCAAATAATAATATACAAAGAAAAACATATTGTAGGCATAGGCCCTATTAACACACCATGGATGTAAAAAAATAAATAAAAAAAGTAACACCACAAATATCTTCAACATGGTTCAAAATGCAAGACCACATTAAAATATTGAAACTGTATGACACAAATTGGATATTCGATCAGTATCAAATCAGAGTTGGTGCACAAGGGACACCACACACTCTGTGTATAGGGAGTGGAGGCACTGAATCTTAACAAAGGAGAGTATTTATCTTAGATGTGAGGATGTTATATATATAATGTACAATATATACTTTACCTGCATCTTATTGTCTGTTAAATTGCGTAAGATGCAGCATGCAGTAATAGCTTACCTAACACTGGTACAAAAATAAAAGTAGATATAGGCTACTTTAAATTTTGTACAAGCTAGAAAATAATTTAAAATATTGCTAGCTAAATAATGATTATGTGTGTCCATTCGATCTGTAAACTTCTATATTATAAAATGCAATTCTGGCTTTAAAATCTTATTGGATAAGCCACGTTTAAAGCATTTTAACAGGCAACTGACTTGCATCTGTGACCAAACATTATTTCATATTAAAGTCAGCATGAAACTGAAATTTTCTTCTCTATTATTTCCGTCCTGTTATATCTAAGTGAAACAGGAAGGAAAAACAATGTGAGATGGGACTTGAGTTTGTCCATCAGGAATTTATTGGATTGTAGAAATTGAGTTGACTGTTGACTGTAGCTCCTTTAAGTCAGTTGTGGCACTAGTTTCACATAGCCAGACCTTCAGACTGATGGCAGAAGGTCTGGACTCTATCGCAGCTTTCATTGGCCAAGGACCGCCCAAGAAGATGTTTGACTGACATGTAACCAAACACAGTCAGCTGTGTCTTAAATTAATGTAACCATAAGTATATTTGGTCTGTGCATTCGTTTTTAAAGTGACAGCAGCCTAATCAGAGATGGGCAAATGCATCAAAAAGTATTTAGTTACAAATTACAAATAGTTAGTCATCAAATGTATTTAAATTTAATTAGTATGTAATACTGCTGTAAAAATGTATTTAATTAAAATAAGTAATTTGTGATTTGAAAATACAAAAATACAAACAAAATTTACACGCAATCATTTGAAGCGCTCACTGTAACAATTACATATAGATTGATGATCCTTATAAAGATACTAAAGTTATTCAGTCAGGAGCAGTGAGTGATTTTGTTGCTTGATTAACATTATTGACAGACAGCAGCAGGTTTATTAGGCTGCTGTCACTTTAAAAACGAACACACAGACAGAATATACTTATGGTTACATAAATTAAAGACACGACCGACTGTGTTTTCAATTAATCAATGTTATTTTTTTATTACTTGACCTACCCGCACACAGATTATCTGCAGCGCCCGCGGATATAACTGCGATCCGCGCATCACTAGACAGCGCACGTCGTGCTTTAGCTAGCAAGTCAATTCACAAGTTCTACCCATTTGTGTTAATCTTCTGTCCTATAAAGACATTCAGTGAATAATTTCTGAAAATATATTTTACTAGATACTTTACCTTAAAGCAGTTTGACTGATTACAAAAGCAGCTTCTTTACCTGCTTCTGACCTTGCTATGCAAAGTAAGACAGACGTCGGTCACGAGCTCAGCAACCGAAACAGCAGCCGCCTTTTATGGTGCATTCACACAGGGCGTCTGTGTTAACGCTTCTCATTTACATTGAATGGGTGACATCATGCGTTGCCGAACTGAATTACTCGTGGCAGAAGTTAAAAGGCTTGTTTGAGATGCATTGGCGCAGACCGATCGGCGTATGACATCAAAGTACCGCAAGAGCGATTCAAAAGCATAAAGAGTCATCTGCTCTCCAATCACGGTACTTTAATGCCATAAGGCGATCAGTCTGTGCAGTGCCAGTGCATGTTGAACAAGCCTAAAAATTTCTCAACTTTTTAAGCTAGGAGCGGTTCATGACTCGAATTTATGTGTTTCAATGGCAATACTACCAATGCCGAAATTATTCTGCAGCAGTCAGTTGGTACAGGTCAGAGATCTTAAAGTTGTTTATGTTCATTATTATTGTAATGTTATGTGCTTTGAGACATGAGGTAATTTAACATTGTCTCTCATGATGCTTTTGCTCCCTGCTGTGCGCATTCATGTGTTTTGAAGGAGGCGTTGGAGACGCTCTGAAGGGAGGGTGGGATCTTCTGCTTTCAAAACTAGCTCACTATTACTAGCCTAACCGAAAATGACCTACCCTCTACATTTAAACGTGGTAATGAAAGTTATTGTATATGAGAATAAAACAACATATTTGAATGTATTTTTAGTATTTTAAATACCAAATACTTTCTCTTAAAGTATTTAATTACAAATTACATTTGCTTTTTTCTTTAAGGAAAATACAAATTACAAAGTACTCAAAAGTAATTAAATACGTTGTGGCGACCAGGGCGGGCGAGAGCCGTGAGGGAACGGCGCGAGGCCGGTGGCGCGAGAGTTAACGAGCTCCACCTAGGAGGCGGGAACCGGCGAACGTTTAACAAAACTTTAATTCCAAAATAAACAAATACAAAACGAAGGTAATGCCGGCAGACCCTCGCGGACGTCTGCCGGCCACACAAACATAATAAAACATAAAATAATATCCAGGCCTGGTCCTCTCTCGTCCTTCACTGTCGTCGCTCCTCCTTTTATGCCCCCGGAGCTCCTCCGTGAGAGACTCGAGGCCGGCGCGCCTCCCAGGTGGAGCTCGTTAACTCTCGCGCCACCGGCCTCGCGCCGTNTCCATGGAGCGGACCTGACTCTCATTTCACTGCTGGTTATATATGCTCTATATAATTGTGCATGTGACAAATAAAACTCTTGAATCTTGAATCTGTCTGTCAAGAATGTTAATCAAGCAACAAAAGAAAAAGACAAAATCACTCACTGCTCCTGACTGAATAACTTTAGTATCTTTTATAAGGATAATCGATCTATATTTAATTGTTTCAGTGAGCGCTTCAAATGATTTAGTGTAAATTTTGTTGGTATTTTTGTATTTTCAAATTACAAATTACTTGTATTTTAATTTAAAAAAAAATTTTGCAGCAGTATTTTGTATTTTATTTAAATACATTTGATCAGTAAGTATTTGTAACTTGTAACTAAATACTTTTTGATTGTAGGCCTATTTGTGCCCATCTCTGGCTATGGTGCTACTGGCCTGACAGTGGAAAAGAGGCTTGTGAGGTCCAATGAGGTCCTGTGTGTATTGTGTGTGTGTGTGTGTGGGCATGTTTTTGTGAAATATCAGGACACAAATGTGTATAATGACATGGGTATGACATAGGTATTACAAGGAGAGGGTGACTTATGAGGACATTACCCATGTCCCCACTTTTCAAAAGGCTTATAAATCATACAGAATGAGTTTTTGTGAGAAAGTAAAAGTGTGCACAGTTTCCTGTGATGGTTAGGTTTAGGGGTAGGGGTAGTGTAGGGGGATAGAAAATACGGTTTGTACGGTATAAAAACCATTACGCCTATGGAATGTCCCCACATTTCACAAAAACAAACATGTGTGTGTGTGTGTGTGTGTTCATAGGTCTAAGGCTAGGTCTAAGGCAGTTCCACTCCAATTTTAGACACTCATTCGCAAACTTTCTTAAGCACTTCCCCTCGGGAGAATCCCTGCCGCCATTTTTAAGCAGTGGTGTAATGTAACAAAGTAATAATACTTCGTTACAGTACTTAAGTATTTTTTGGGAGAATCTGTACTTTACTTGAGTTTTTATATTTCTGTCAACTTTTACTTTTACTTTTACTCCACTACATTTCCTAAATAAAATGTATACTTTTACTCCGATACATTTTCCCAAACCATTTTCGTTACTTACTACAATTTAAAGTAGGAAGAACAAAGACTGCAAGCAAGCATGTGCAAACAAGTGCTCGCGCAACTGCGGTTAATTTCATTTTCTGGGTTGCGTCCGTTGCTGGAGCGGCTGAGAAGAGCGCGCTGAAATTATACAGTACAAGAGCGGCCTCTAGAGGTGAAATAAAAACTATCACTGACGCCTCGTAGAGTTAGTTTTGACACGTCACGTGAGGCTGCGCGCTGCACAGAGCGGGACACTTCAAAAACGGATATAAAACGGACAACAAAACGGTATGTTATACAGTGTACACTACAGTACATGTTTTCATATCATTATAAAGTAATTAGTTTGTTGAGTAGATGCTGCATTAGTGGAGAACAGTAGTATGTTTGCCGTCGAGGCTTAGAGGATGCTAACATTAGTAGTACCTCAANAAACATGTGTGTGTGTGTGTGTGTGTGTGTTCATATAGGTCTAAGGCTAGGTCTAAGGCAGTTCCAGTCCAATTTTAGACACTCACTCGCAAACTTTCCTAAGCACTTCCCCTCGGGAGAATCCCTGCCGCCATTTTTAAGCAGTGGTGTAATGTAACAAAGTAATAATACTTCGTTACAGTACTTAAGTATTTTTTGGGAGAATCTGTACTTTACTTGAGTTTTTATATTTCTGTCAACTTTTACTTTTACTCCACTACATTTCCTAAATAAAATGTATACTTTTACTCCGATACATTTTCCCAAACCATTTCCGTTACTTACTACAATTTAAAGTAGGAAGAACAAAGACTGCAAGCAAGCATGTGCAAACAAGTGCTCGCACAACTGCGGTTAATTTCATTTTCCGGGTTGCGTCCGTTGCTGGAGCGGCTGAGAAGAGCGCGCTGAAATTATACAGTACAAGAGCGGCCTCTAGAGGTGAAATAAAAACTATCACTGACGCCTCGTAGAGTTAGTTTTGACACGTGACGTGAGGCTGCGCGCTGCACAGAGCGGGACACTTCAAAAACGGATATAAAACGGACAACAAAATGGTATGTTATACAGTGTACACTACAGTACATGTTTTCATATCATTATAAAGTAATTAGTTTGTTGAGTAGATGCTGCATTAGTGGAGAACAGTAGTATGTTTGCCGTCGAGGCTTAGAGGATGCTAACATTAGTAGTACCTCAAGAGGTTAAAACAATGTGACAAAAACACCAATTGTTTAATGTCACGATTGTTACCATTCATTTGCATTAGTTTATATCCATTTGTTCGCTGTTATGCATTCGTTATCCAGCGAAGTAGCATGTTTAAACTGTATCCTCATCATGCAGCGACAGAAACAACAAATCAGAAATGTATTCGATTTCAGTTTTTTTTTTTATCGGCACTGTAACACATATTTGATTAGAGGCAAAATAGAGGCAAATAATGTGTGAAAGTATACATATAATAGACTTAGGCTATGCCTTTGTGTGTAAAGATGATTGTTAAGCATGACTGGATTTATATGAAATGGTAACACTACAATAAGAGTCCATTTGTATAAATAAGGTTTATAAAAGTATTGTTCATTTTTAATTTCAACGTTTACATTTTAACATTTTAAAGTTGTCTCTTACATTAGTTATAATGCACTATGAATTAACATGAACGATCAATGTATAATTAATATGTATAATTAATATGTATAATCAATGAATAATAAAGAGTATTTTTTATATTTAAAAATTACAATGAACATTTAGCCATTTTTTTAATTCAAAGAAACTAAATGTAAGAAAGAGTTAAAATTGAACACAATCTTGCTGCTTAAACTGTGTATGGAACAATTGTAATAATATTTTTTGCTCCTTTTGTATTTTACATTTAATTGTACTTTTACTTTCAATACTTAAGTACGTTTAATATCAAAAAAATACTTTTCATACTTAAGTACAAAAAATATCACATACTTTACAACTTTTACTCAAGTAACATTCTAAACAGTGACTTTAACTTCTACCAAAGTCATTTTCTGGTAAGATATCTATACTTTTACTCAAGTACGGTTTTCGAGTACTTTATACACCACTGTTTTTAAGTGCGTTCCACTTCGTGAAGTGAACAAGGGAAGTTAATATAGACAGACCCTTGTCCCCTCGATTTTGACCGAAGGAGCAAGTCTACTCCGATGTACACTTCAAGCAGCTCTATTATAACAACTCAAACTCTTTACAAAAAAGGTTGAGTCATCATCACAAGGAGTTTTGACTATTGCTACCTTTTACTGATTGGACAAGAATGTAAAGCATGGAAAAAACACAACTACAAACAAAGCAAAATCCCATAACAATGCTGAGTTGAAGATATGAGGTCAAGTAAGTCAAAGTATACACTTGTTACCCACAGGTAAACATAACACAATCGGTTGACTCGTTTATAAACCCAAATGAAATAATGAAATAACGAAAGTTCAAGAGTAGGCTTGTTGCCCAACAGTCCTTCCCAGCAAAAAAATAATGATAAAGATACTCAACCGTCCTTTTCTGCTTTGGGGTATGTAGGGAATTTAAAGTCCTGATGAAAAAACAAAGTCCCCAAAAAGAGAAAAAATATAAATCCACTGGATCAAGGCCCCACAAAAACAGGTTATCCTCCAGCTGTATAAAGTCTCCAGAGTATAGTCCAAAACGTATATCCCAGACCAGAGCGTGCCCCTATGAAAAGGCTCCAAAGTCTAATATACTAATGTCTCTTCCCAGAGATCACTTTTGGACAATTACATCGAGGTTAGCCTAGAACAAGCCACCTCACTAAACACCAAAAACCTTTCTTCCTTAAAATGGCCGCCCTTCCTCCTTTATTGGTAGGGCCACCATAATAAGAGTCCTTAGAGGCCAACAAAAGTCCTCAAAATATGCATATGTAAATGTTCAAAAACATAAATTAAGAAAAACTATAAATATACAAATATAGCACATACATAAGCAGTGGTTTTTTTTCTTAAGTGGGTGTCATGCAGGGCTTTACTGCGGCAGTGTCACACTATATCCCATTTAAACATTATGAACAAGTTCCGCCAGTAGTGGGCACTCGTGCAACCTAAGCAATGACACACATCCGAGTCCACGAGACAGAGGGAAGTTAGCGAGTGAAGGGCAATTAAAATTTGGAGTGGAACGCAGGCTGAGTCACACAGGCTTGGTAGGACATGAGAGTGAGTAAATAAATAATTTTCATTTTTGAGTGAACAATCCTTTTAAGAAGGTTGATTTGCAAAGAACTGGAAATGGTTACAAAAGTATCACAAATAGCTTGCTCATGAGATCACAGTAAGAGAAATTATAAATTGAGAAAGTTAAGTGCATTTGCTAGTCTCCCTATGAGTGCGCATCCTGCATGACTTCAAGACCACAGAACAGATTACAGAAACAGAGTCCTGGAGTTTAAAACACTAAACAATAATGGTGTTTATGAGACACCACGGCTTTACCTTAAGAGAGTGATTTACACCAGACATCCCAAGAATATTGCTGAACTTAAACTAGTTTGTTTTGAAAAATCGTGTAAAATTTTCCCTGACAGTTTTGCAGGATTAATATAGAAAATTATTGGTGGACATCATGGTTGGTGAAGAAAGCACAACCAGTTATTGAATCCAATGTCCATATTCTTTTTCCATTCTGTACTGTGAATGTTTACACCTGTCAGGAATACAGCTCCTCCGGTGCATCCTCCGGACCACCGGAGGGAGCCCTCACCAGAATATTGATTCATACTCATCTGGACTCCATTTCCCATAGGCCCGCATTCCTGGGACTGATTATCTCACACCTGCACCATATCACACCACACTATTTAAGACGCATACACACACACAGCTTCGTGAAGTCTTGATTTGCTGTTAGTGGTCATTTCTGAGCGTTTATCTTGTGGACTGATATCTTGTTACGACTTGGATTGTTTATCTCTATCGAACCTCTGCTGCCTACCCTGAACTCTGCCTGTGTACCGACTCTGAGCCATCTAGCCGCCTGCCTCGAACTCTGCCCGTGACCCGTCCTTGATTCTATGCTGCCAGCCCCGACCTTTTTGCCTGTCCCTGATTACGGCATTGTCTTGCCCTAGCCAGTATATATCTGCCTTTTTAATAAAGCTGCAAATGGATCCGCTCTCTCCAGACTCTTCATTACAGAAGACTTCGCCACCTAGTGATCCAGCAGTTTTGGCCCAGATATCCACCGAGTTAACTGCTCAAGCCAGTCAGCTAGCCATGCACCATCACCAGCTCTCTCGCCTCACCTCGCTCACCGAGGAGTTGGTGAAATCGCTTCAAGGGCTACGCCTCAATCCTCCTGAGTCTTCCAGAACGCCGGCTGCTGTACCTGCCATGTCGACACATTCCCCTCCGGCTACCCCGAATCCTCGACTGGCTCTCCCCGAAAAGTTTGACGGAACGCCAACCAAATGTAAGGGGTTCCTTCTACGATGTTCTTTATATGTGAATCAACAGCCATCCATGTACCCCACAGATATAAGCCGCATTTCATTTGTTTGTTCCCTACTGATGGGTAAAGCATTGGATTGGGCCACCGCCGTCTGGCGTGATGACGGTTCTGCATTTCCTTCATTTGCAAATTTCCTACAACGTTTCAGAGAAGTGTTTGAACGTACAGAGGATGGTCAGAGTCCGGGGGATCAACTACTTTCATTGACTCAGGGTAAAGCCACTGCAGCTGAGTACGCCCTGCAATTCCGCACGCTGGCTGCACAGACCAACTGGATAGAAGATACCTTGAAGCTGTTATTTCGCCGGGGTTTATCAATGGACTTACAAGCGGAATTGGCATGCAGAGACGAGGGCAGTACTCTGAATTCCTTCATTGACCTGGTAATACACATTGACAACCTACTACGCACTTGGCGCCCTGGTCGAACTCCCGTTTCCAACAACACAGGCCCAGAACCCATGCAGCTCGGTTATACTCCTATTCAACCAGAGGAGAGAGAGAGAAGACGCCAGCTGCATTTATGCTTCTATTGCGGTCAAACTGGTCATATCAAGAATAACTGTCCGATCCGTCCGCCACCTTCTAATTCTAAAGCGGTGAGTTCTCTTCCACTCCATAATTATTCATCTAACTGCTTTAAAATTCCCATTCAACTCCTTGTTAAAGACCAACGTATCTCCACACATGCTCTCCTGGACTCTGGGGCGGCGGGAAATTTCATGTCAGACACTTTTGCTAAAGAACACAACATTCCATTAACCGACTGTCATTCCTCATTAACAGTGGAGGCGTTAGATGGGAAACCCATCGGAGAGGGGAGAATCGCACACATCACCACCGAACTCAAATTGCAAATTGGTATCCTTCATCGAGAATCCATTTGTTTTTATGTAATCCATGCACCCCAGAGTTCCATCATCCTTGAACTGCCCTGGCTTCGTTCACACAATCCTCACGTATCATGGAAGGAGGGAGAAATAATTCAATGGGACGAACATTGCCACAAGCACTGTCTGCAATCAGTCCATCTGGTACCCCTACAATCTGTAGAACTCCATACTGAGAAACTGGATATTGCTGCTGAATACTCCGATCTCGCAGTGGCTTTCAGCAAGGAAGGATCCACCGAACTCCCTCCTCACAGGCCCGGCGGCTGTGCCATCAATCTATTACCTGGTACAACACCTCCAAAAGGTCAAATTTTTCCCCTCTCTCAACCAGAAACTACAGCCATGAAAACCTACATTGATGAAGAATTAGCCAAAGGATTAATTCGACCATCCACATCACCTGCATCCGCCGGTTTCTTCTTTGTTAAGAAAAAGGACGGGGGTCTGAGGCCCTGCATTGACTACAGGGGTCTGAATGACATCACGGTAAAATTTCGCTATCCACTCCCTCTGGTACCGGCAGCGCTCGAACAGTTAAGGCAGGCTCAGTACTTCACCAAACTAGACCTCCGGTGCGCCTATAATCTCATTCGCATCCGTGAGGGGGACGAATGGAAAACGGCCTTTTCAAGAACCACTGGCCACTACGAGACCCTCGTGATGCCGTTCGGCCTATCCAACAGTCCGGCTGTGTTCCAGTCTTACATCAAAGACGTATTCAGAGACATGTTAAACCGGTGGGTCATAGTGTATATTGATGATATTCTGATATATTCCAATTCCTTTGAAGAACACACCCAACATGTGAGAGCTGTGTTACAGAGACTGATCGAACATCGATTGTATGCCAAAGCCGAAAAGTGCGAATTTCACCAGACTTCCACTGCGTTCCTGGGGTACGTCATCAGCAGAGACGGGGTAGCTATGGACGATAGTAAAGTGTGGGCGGTGCTGGATTGGCCGAAACCTCACACACTCAAAGAATTACAGCGATTCTTGGGCTTTGCTAATTTCTACAGGCGATTCATCAGAAACTTCAGCTGTATAGCTGCACCATTGACGTCCATGACAAAACGCTCATCCTCTCGCCTTCACTGGTCTCCTGAATCAAACCGAGCTTTCCAACAGCTTAAAGATCGATTCACTTCTGCACCCATTCTCCGTCACCCAGACCCAGAACGGCCATTCATCGTGGAGGTGGATGCCTCTAACACAGGTATTGGCGCTATTCTATCCCAACGGCAGGGCGATCCCGAAAAAATTTATCCATGCGCTTTCTACTCTCGTAAGCTATCAGCTGCTGAACGGAATTATGATGTAGGAGATCGGGAACTGTTGGCAATGAAGGCCACCCTCGAAGAGTGGCGGCATTGGTTGGAGGGGGCACAACATCCATTCACTGTGTTTACCGATCACAAGAATCTGGAATACTTGCGTTCAGCCAAACGACTAAATCCACGCCAAGCTCGATGGGCTATGTTCTTCACTCGATTCAATTTCAAAGTCACATACAGACCCGGGTCCAAGAACACCAAGGCGGATGCCCTGTCTCGTCAAACTGAGCTCATCGAATAGAATAAGAACGAAGAACATATCATCCCTGAATCTCTCCTTCTCGCCCCCGTTCAGTGGGATATTATGACTGAATTGACCCAAGCCAATGAACAGACAGCTCCACCACCAACCTGCCCGCTCAACTGCACTTATGTCCCAGTACATCTCCGTGATAAGGTGTTACATCAGGTACACGACTCACCCAGTTCAGGTCACCCCGACATCACAGCCACGCTCAACCTACTGCAGAATCATTTCTGGTGGGAAACCATGCCACAAGATGTCACTCAGTTCATCCATCACTGCATCGCCTGTCAGACTTCCAAGCCGACCCACCAGTTACCCACCGGACTGCTACAGCCACTACCCATCCCTCAACGGCCCTGGTCACATATCGCCATAGATTTCATCACTGATTTGCCTTCCTCTCAAGGTAATACCACCATTCTGAAAGTAATTGACCGGTTCTCCAAGGCCTGCCGACTGATACCACTCCCTAAACTGCCCACGGCCTTTGAGACTGCTGAGGTTCTGTGTAATTATGTTTCGACTTTATGGTTTACCCAAAGACATTGTGTCAGACAGAGGTCCCCAATTCACCTCCCGGGTCTGGGCTGCCTTCAAGCAATTAAACGTAAATATCAGTCTTACATCAGGCTATCATCCAGAATCCAACGGGCAGACCGAACGAATGAATCAAGAACTCACTCGATTCCTCCGCACCTACTGTCCTCGCCAACAAACAGAATGGAGCCGTTATCTCATGTGGGCAGAGTATGCACAGAATTCCTTACAAAAACCCTCCACTGGCATCACTCCGTTCCAATGTGTCCTGGGATATCAACCACCCTTGTTTCCATGGTCTGGCGAACCCTCAGAGTTACCAGCAGTCAGCGCATGGATGCAGAGAAGTGAAGAAACCTGGGACTTAGCTCACCAACATCTTCAGCGTGCCGTCAGGAGGCACGAAGCTCAGGCCAACCGACATCGACGACCACAACCTCAATATGCTGTTGGACAGTGGGTCTGGCTGTCCACCCGAGACCTCCGGTTGAGACTTCCATGCAGAAAACTCAGTCCCAGGTATGTCGGGCCTTTTCAAGTTGTAAAACAAATCACCCCAGTATCCTTTCGTTTAGACTTACCTGCTAATTACCGTGTTTCTCCCACTTTTCATGTCTCGTTGTTGAAAACCTCCGGGGGCCTGGGAGGAGATCCGGAGGAGGCTGAGGACCAACAACCCCCACCGCTGATGATAGAGGGCGAGGAGGCTTATTGTGTTCGAGAGTTACTCGATTCAAGGCGCCGGGGCCAGAGGCTTCAGTACCTGGTTGACTGGGAGGGGTACGGTCCGGAGGAGCGATCCTGGGTCAATGCGAATGATATTCTGGACCCCAACCTCTTGGAAGAGTTCCATCAGACGCATCCGGAGAGACCGGCCCTGCGACCCCGTGGTAGACCCCGGCGTCCGCCTCCTCGCGTCTGGAGCCGCTCGCAGGGTGGTGGCTCTGTCACGAATACAGCTCCTCCGGTGCATCCTCCGAACCACCGGAGGGAGCCCTCACCGGAATATTGATTCATACTCATCTGGACTCCATTTCCCATAGGCCCGCATTCCTGGGACTGATTATCTCTCACCTGCACCATATCACACCACACTATTTAAGACGCGCACACACACACACACACACACACACACACAGCTTCGCGAAGTCTTGATTTGCTGTTGGTGGGCATTTCTGAGCGTTTATCTTGTGGACTGATATCTTGTTACTACTTGGATTGTTTATCTCTATCGAACCTCTGCTGCCTACCCTGAACTCTGCCTGTGTACCGACTCTGAGCCATCTAGCCGCCTGCCTCGAATTCTGCCCGTGACCCGTCCTTGATTCTATGCTGCCAGCCCCGACCTTTTTGCCTATCCCTGATTACGGTATTGTCTTGCCCTAGCCTGTATATATCTGCCTTTTTAATAAAGCTGCAAATGGATCCGCTCTCTCCAGACTCTTCATTACAACACCATATGTTTATTAAAGACACAAACTTTATTTATTTATGCCAACTGTGTTTGTCTATTGTTGTGAGTGATCAGTTCAAGTTTTAAAGTCCTTCTGTGCACTGTAAACCCTAACGCTCAAAATACTTAATTCGTTTGAGTAGGACAAACTTAATTTAATTTTAACTAATTTGTATAATTTAACTGTTATGAGTATTTAAAACTTTCTTTTACTTTTGAGTTCACAGCACTGACATATTTCAAGTAAATTAAACTGTTTTTCCCATGCTTTGCCCATGGCACTCGAAAGGAAAAGTAAATGCTAAAATCAAGTGTTATATAATGTTTGTTGTGCAAGATTAATGGTAAGGGAGATTTAGTATTGATGTTTTGTTATGCTAATTTAGAAGAGTTGGTCATGGTGACAAGTGCACTGTAAAACTGAACAGTGAAATTAAATGAAATTAGTTTGTTTCACTCAAATAATAAAAGTTCATTGTACTTAACAGAAAAAAGTTGTGTGAACTCAATTTCATTGTAGCAAAGTGAACTTAATATGGTTGAGTTGCAGCAGATTTCTAATTCCCAGCATGCTTTGCATCAGACTGTATAAATGTTGAAATTAAGTGTTATTTTGTGTGTTTTTGCATAAGATTAACGTAGGGAGACATAAGTTAGTGTTTAATGTTGTGTTTTGTTGGGATTGACGGAGTTCTGTTATGTTAGTTTTGTAGGGTTACCATTCTGGTGAAGAGTAGAACCTGTGGTTAGGTTGAGGATGGGCTGCAAAACTTTTAAGACCACATATACTGTATGTTGTTTGATTACATACATGCAAGTATATATTGACAGTCTCTTTGATAGTTATAATAGCATGTGTTTTTTGCTAACTAACATTTAACCAAGATCTGAATGTGATGTTTATGTAAATTAACTATATGTACTTGAGTGGGGCGAGGCTGAGAACTGTGGGAGCGAAGGAATGCCAGTGATGTGATTGTTAATGAGAGACACCTGTGCACCACACTGGCCTTGCTCCACTTCCATGGCTCTCGGCCCCGCCCCACTTGTCACAAAATTAAGTTCTACTAACTAAGTTAACTTAAATGTTTCAAGGTAATATGTTTCCTCAAATGTTTTGAGTATTCTGAACTTATTGAGTTTTACAGTGTGGTGAAAATCAAGTTTTTAATGTTGTTCATATGTCTATCTGGTGTTTTTAACACACTTTAAGACAAACCATGTGCAAATTCATAAGTCAACACCATAGCTGAGTATTTTCTCTTTAAAACTGCTCAAGCCCACGGTTTCAAATCGCTGGTGTTTGACGTCACAAACTACCTTGTAACCAATCACGTCAAAGTGCCAGCGGGCTTTAGCATATCATTAACTGACCACGCAAGGGAGTCTCAAAAGAAGGTTATCCCAATATTTTTTTCTGTTGATATGAAAAATCAGCTAGATTAAGCAATATGGCATATGAATATTGCGATGTTTTGATGAACTATATGTCTTTCTCCACTGACGTTCTGAGTTGTTCAAAGGATAGCAACTGATTGTTAGTAGGTAGCTGTCTGACTCACGAAAGGGAACATGGTTTGTGTACTATTAGCAACACATTATTAGCTGTTTGACAATGCAGTCAAGCAAAACGCTAATCATATTAATTACCGATATGTGTCCGACATTGTAAAAAGCGATACCATTGTGCAGCATTTACCTCATCTATGCAGTGGATCTCATCTGAGCTCGTGCGAGTGAGTGGAGGCTAGGCTAATTAGCATATTCATCGATCCGTGTATATTAAATAAGGCTAGGGTGAAGAGTTACATTCAAGCTATTTTAAGGCATTAAGAATTTTTTATTTACAGGAAAAAAAACTTTTAAACGTAATTTTGGTGATCAAAAATGAGTTTTAAGGGATAAAATTATTGACTACAGGGGGACTTTAAGACCAAGTTATGCAGAAATCAAGTTAAACCCAGGAAAAGGTTCATAAACTTTTCATAAACTTCATAAACTGTAAATCTGAGTTGCCATTCATAACTGAGACTAATATATGTACAGAAAAATGTTGCTGTCATTAATTGATAAGGAGTTGTCAAAGGCATTTTTAATTAATTCATAGATGTTCACTGCACCGTATAGCTTTGTAATGGAAATTGGGATCCTCTCTGTCGTATGTGATTGCCATTTGTAACTGTTTTTAAAGGTTTGTCTCAAGAACCTTGCAATTAGAATTTGTAGAAAATAGAATTAAAGTAATACGGTTATCAACAAATCATTGAAAGCTCATTATATAGTCTATATATTGCTCAGAAAATCAGCCATACTCTAATATTTTGATAATTTAAGTTACATGTGAATATAAAATCATAATACAAATACTTGCATAGTCCCTCCAACATTACTTCTCCCACTCTCATAAAGTATATTCCTGTATAGATTTATTTATTTATTTATATATTTATCTGATTTCAAAGTCTTCTGTGAATTACGATGTTCTGGATATTTGCATTGGAGTTAGTGCCCTGTCTCTGTGCTGCTGTGAAAATGAAAATTAATTTGCATACACAAAATATTCATAGCATTTGGTGGAGATTCAAAGTCAGTCTGTTGCAAAATGAGACCTCAGTCTTATATTACCATATTATACCTCTTTCTCCTATTTCACCATTCCCCTCTATCCCTTTGTGTGACACTGAATTTAGCTTTTGAAATGGTCACATTGTGCAGACACTGGTGCACAAATGACATGGGTCTGTATTGGGTAAGGGTAACAACAGAGAGGGATATAACCCGGCTATTTGAATCAAACGAGTTTCTCTCACACTGGCGGGAGAGCAGGCCTAATACTTGCAGTCTGTTTATGTCTCTAACAAGGGAGGATTAGTGCAGATTCATAAAATTTATGGTAATTTCACAATACCAACAGCTTTAAGCATCATTTTGGCACAGCCCTAAACTCTCCTTTCGCCAAAAAAGCAATATATATACTGGATTAGTTGTGGAATTAGTATGGATTTAATAATGATAATAATCAATTATGGCCCGGTTTCACAGGTTTCAGGATTAGACCTTAGTTCAATTAGGGTATTTAAGTTGCTTTTATAAACGTACCATTGCTGGTGTGCGCCTTGAGACAAAACAATGGCGGTTTGCAAACAGAAAAGCATTGATAGACTTGGGATTGCCCTATAGCGAGCACATTTTGGAAGCAGTTTTGGAGATTCTTGGCCCATGTTGATGTTTTTCCATTCCATTGTCTCATAAGCTCTGACTGCATGCTGGGCTATCTCATTGGCGAATCCTCTGTTGTAATGGTGAGCATTATTACAACAACTAGTTCAATTCTACACCAATGGAAGAAGAAAAAAAAATCTGTCCCATAGCAAAAGATACTTATTAATGGTGGTCTATATCCTCAATCAGTTCTTCACTGGCTGTTTCTATTTTCTGTAAGAAATGTGCAAAACTTTTCAATTTAACAATTTTATTTTAATTACAAAAAATAAAAGATTCTCTCAATCTGGCTACCAGCGCAGCAGAATAATAAACCTTTGACTGCTGTCTGTCAAACGTTTCATTGAACTTTTTCTTTTCCTACCTGTGATAAAGTGTTGGAAATTAAGATTTTAATTATGATTTTGGTGACAGAGCCAAATGTCACGCATGTCAAAAAAAGAAGTTACAAAGAAATGCCATTTATGAAGGATATTGTACATTATGATTGCTTTATTCTGTTGTCTGTATTAAATCAAGATATATTTAAAAGTCTGATTCAAAGTATTTGGCCAAGTGGTTCTTTTGTCGGTGCTTTTACTGAGTGACTGCTTTTCTTCATTCACTTTTCTTCAACATCAACAGAGCTGAGGTCTTAAAGGGTTAGTTCACCCAAAAATAAAAATTGCTGTTCCACATCCGTAAGACCTTCGTTCATCTTCGGAACACAAATTAAGATCTTTTTGAAAGTCTGAGAGGTTTCTGTCTCTCTATAGAGATCCAACTACCACTTCAAGGTCCAAAAAGCTAGGAAAAAGACATTAAAGTACTCCATGTGACTCCAGTGGCTTAAACTCAATTTTATGAAGCGATGTGAGTGCTTTGTTTGCGCAAAAAAAATAAATAAAAATGTTACCACTTTACTTACAAAAATATTGATCTGCAATGCGTTCACGAGAGCTTCAAGACGCATGCGTGTTGTGTTCAGACTCGCGCGTCAACACAACGCACATGCGAGAGTATTGTAAGAATTAACTCAATCAATTATAACTCAAAGGTAATTAAATTACAGTGAATAAGAACCGAATTAACTGTAAATGATTCAGAATTAATATTTAACACTTTATCAATTATTCGTCCGCTGAAAAATTGAGGTTAAAGTATTTTACCAATTCTGGACAAAATATTATCCCGTGGCCAACAGTAATAATTTAAAGTTATGATTACGGATATGAGCAAAGTAGCAAAATCTTAGTTTAAGGCAGTAATTTGGCAAGCACAGCACAAGACACTTTTGTTTACGTGAAAAATCAAACAAGACTTTATTGAACTAATCTAATACACACAAACTAATCTAACGAAAACACACACACACATTCATTCATACAGTTACAGAGAAATGGTGAGGTTGTTATCGGGAGGTGAATGGAATCCCCAATTGTCTAGCTTTAACAATATTCTTTGACCGTAACCTGCGAGAATTAATATACTAGAAATTCAATCATAGTTTCATTTACTTAATAAAAATTGCACCAGCTCAGCAAAATTAGGAGACCTGTGTTACTTGTGTTTGGATGCTCCTGTAAGCGCTAGCACAAGCGAAGGCAAAAGCAAAAGCACAGTGCGTGGTATTAGGTTTTGAACGGTTTGTTGGTTCCGCCTTTCTGAGTGTTTTAGCCAATTAGATATGGTTTTGGGTGGGTCCTACGCCCAGTTCTCCTGTTCTTGTATGTAATTAGCATAATGTCCTTACAGTCCTTTGTTCTCAAACTTTTAGAGATTAACTTTCCTAGTTCAAAAGTCGTACATCTTACATAAATAATTTTTGCATCAAAATACTGGAAAGCATTCATCCATCACAACCATACCAAATAGTACATACTTTTCTGTAATTGAGGTAGGTTTTCCTATGAATTTACCTGTAATCAATATTTAAACACACGGAAAGAATTACACAGGTTGTATAAACACAAACAAAACATGCCTAATACAAATGATATGTTAAAGGCTACTTCTGGTGATAAGTTCATATCTCTGGCAGTATTTCTGTTTAAAACAAAGAGAGTCGCTTCATTGTCTGCTAGGAGAACTTTGGAATGTCTTTTGAAATGCAAAGCTGGGCAGAGGGAATGTTTCCTGGAAGTGATTCTTGGAAGGCCTGCTGTGATTTTCACCTCGAGATGTGTCGCAAGTCCGAGTTTCCTGATAACAGTGGGAATTTACACCTTGCGTCCTGGTGTTTGCTGATCCATCTGTTTTCTTAGAGTTAACAAAACGAAAGAGGGTCTCTTTGATCTTTTGCTCTGTTACCACAATCAAATGCATTTGTAATTAAGCAGACATGGAGGAGCCGTCTTCGATCGGCCATTTTAGTCCCCAGGTTCAACTTTATGTCTCACAAATGGTTCGGTGGGGGGTGTTGGATCTCTTTGATCTTTGGGATATGGAGTTGTGTTAGTTTGGTGGGCTTCGTTCAGGAATAATCCTACAGTGTTCACGAGAACTTCACGATGCATGCGTTTTGTGTTCACACTAGAGCTGACATTGTTGCGTGGACACGCTTTGGGTAATATTATTTTGTAAATAAAGGTAATATAATAAAAAATTAAAAATAAAGTGTCTTGAGCTTGTGTTAATCACAGACCTTATTTCAGCCATTTAACCAAAATCCCATTCAAAAAAACCATTGACTTTCAAGATGATGGACCCGGAGGTGCTAAAATGCTAACTCGTTCCTGCGTTTTGGCCTACAAAGTGATGTCATACAGTACCTGCACCACTCTATTCCACTCTCAATTCTGCGACCTGTAACGGGGTAACACATTTCCATAATGCCTGCCTATGGTCTTCATTGGCTGCTCGTGAACAACGTCTACTTTTACCCGTTCTCAAACACTGTAGCTGGTGCGTGTTCTACATTTCGAGAAGACACTTTGTTAGATTAAAATCTCAATCATAGGTAGAATATTTGTAGTCTCAGTCATCAGTATATCCGTCTCCTCTACATTCTGGCAGGGTGGGATATAATTTTGGTGGAATGAGAGGTTGTTTCAATGCCTCTACTGTAGGAGCCTTATATTGACAAATATTTGAAGGGGATGCTGGGGCATGGGGCTGGTATGGATACCCCTTTTTTTCTTTTTTTTTAAATTTTGGCCTCTCTGGATCTTTATCCCAATATGTTTTTATTTCTTTCCATTTACTGTACGACTCTTTCATGTACTTATAATTCCACTCTGTGTCTCCCCAGCCCCCATTAATCATCGAATTTGCATTTTCCATATCCCCTGGCTTAAAAGAGCCTTCTTCGGGGAAAGGATCCAATTGTATTTTTCCTTGAGTCCACTTCTTTAAATTTGATAAATAGGGTTCAGTCCAATATCCACAATTATTTCTAAACATCCAATTTCGGAGTGTCTCATCTTGTGGTCTTGATATCTTTTGACCCATCCTTCACCTAATCACAATTTAGATTTTTAATTTGCCACACCACACCAAAAATGGTCTCTTTATAATTCTTTAATTATAATTATTCAGCCAATTTTAATAATTCATCAAACTAAATATTCCCATCAACAGTTTTCCGTCAGAGCGGATATAAACGGATATCCGTCAGAGCGGATCTGCACGGATCTTCCTCGCACCGGAGGGATATCCAAAATATTTGTCAGGTAGCTGTGCGTTTAAACAGTACCCTTACAGACAAATCTTCCTGGACTAACTCTTAGAGCTCCATCCAAGGATAACACTACCTATTATGAGATGAGTTCAATCAATCCTACCACCACAGGAAATCATTAAAAACAACTTACCTGTGATGAAGGATGACCTCTCAGTCCCCTGTTTCTTGGGAATATCCCGGACGAGCCCCCAGCTGTTTGATTAAAATCTCAAGGTAGAATATTTGTAGTCTCAGTCATCAGTTTAGAAACAGGCGCCTCGACCCCTGTGATGTGTGGCAGCAGCAGCGCGAGATCACGGGAGAATGACCAAGCAGACACAGATCAAGTGTGGTACAAAGCATTCTCAGATTTATTCGGGAAGAAGGGTCATATTTATAGACATAGGTCAAACAACAATCTCCAGGATGGCTTGAGCATCCAATCATACGACTTAAGAATCAAACCTTACCATGTATGGCATTTCAAGAAATATAATAACAAATAAGAAATGTATGTGCGTAAATGTGTGTGTCTTCAACTTCTGGTTGCGTGTGAGAGTGTCAGTGTGTCCAAGGACTACTACTTCTTGTTTTGTCTAGGTAGGTACATGATGTGCACAATGGAAAAATCCCAAGACACAAAGAAAGTCAAAAAGTGAAGCCCAAGAAATAAGAAATTATTTAAAACACTGTTTTCTGTGCTGCAAAAGAAAATGCTCTTTGTAAACACTTCCAAGGGATGAGGATGTGAAGAGTCAGTGGTTAAAATTACCACAGTGCTACAACAGCAGTGTAAACCCTATATACACTGAAGAACTCAGAATTTTCTGGGCCAAACTCTTTAGAAAAATGCACAACCAGAATCCAGAAAGATGACTTACTTCTTGTGTCCAATAAATTACACCTAAGAAATTAATGTGATAATCTCTGTTGATTTTTAAATTAAATTGAGTTTGTTAAATGGTTGCATTGTCCTCTGTGATCATTGGCTAAGACAAATAATTGTTTCTTGTCTGTAATTTTTTGATGGGTAACAATTAACCCTTGTCAGAAAAAATGATGGCAAAGATCCTAGATCACCCAGTCAAAAATAACTGTAAACTATATTAGACTACAGTACACATTGTGAACAAAGTTTTATATACGATTACTGGTCCTGGCTCAGTGAAACTGATAAAGCTGAATGAGGCACTGAGAAAGAACAGCTAAAGTTAAAATATTACAGAGTGACTAAGAAATAAAGAAAGTATGTGTGTACATATTAAAGTGAAAGAGCGATTGAGAAGAGAAGCTCCAGTACAAACACATCTACTCCTTTGATAAATATCACAATCTCTGATAAGCAAACCACTCTGATGCTCCCAAAGCAGAACAAATGCTCAATAGTCATATTCAATTGTATCTGATCCTGGCCCTGCTCTTTTTCCACTCTCACTTCAACTGACCAGTTTACAGCAGCTACTGTGCATCATTTTTACTTAAAACACTGTAATTAGAGGTGTTTTCTTGATTGTGTGCATGTTTTACTGTCTAAAGCTGATTACGAAAAACAGCTTAAGACTGAATTGCTTAAACAATTATTTGAATTAAAAATCAGCATATGCTTCATGTTCCATTTGATTATAATCCTGGCTTATATAATGTGGAACTAAAGAATGTTTCAAACGAAAGACATATATTGAACTTGTTGATTGAATGTAAATCCAAATGTGATGGCATGGAAAATAAATGATCTGGTGTTTTTAATTCAGTTGAACTCTAAAATTCATTTAAAAAATGAAAAGAAAAATGTCTATTATCCATTGACAAATCATGTATTATCCATTGAATTTAATTGTTTGAACATGAATGGTGATCATCTCAAAATGGCCAAATATATCATCTAAATATTTGTCTTGACCACAGAAAACCATGTTGACTTGTCCTACACTTTGTAAGAACAAAAAAAAAAAGGTGTTTACAGTAATGTACTATAACTAACTTTTTTTGTGCAAAGTAACATCTAATCCTTCAACCTTTCCATGATCATATTAGTTCCAGTGCTAAAAGCATTATTTAGCAGCTTTACAGTTCACGCAGTACATGTTTGTATGGCAGAATTGATACAAGTGCTTTAACAGAAATATCAGCTTCAGGTATCTGCTTTTAAATCCTCTGGAATGCATTGCCCTTTGCTACCATTGTAAGTGCTTTAGCGTAAATGTGATTTTTGTTTGTTTTTAACAAACAAAATGATTTTCTGGTCATTTACAGCCTGTCACAAATGCTGTTGAGAGGGAATAACTTGGATTGAACCAGTACTCTGAACTGTGTGTTTTCTGCCTACATACAGTAGCAGGGGTGTGCGATATGACATTTTAGAATGATTAAATTGTCTCCACGATCTGCCTTTAAAGAGAGATCATAGTAGAGATTAGCGGTAGGCGGTAGGGTTACATTTACATGACATTGCAGTTCTTCACTATCACAAAAGTTTATTATTTGCCATTTTGCATGCGTTTTAAAGCCTTGCCAGTTAAAATTTGTAATCAGAGACCAGATCATTTAGCGGTGTACACACCCGTGTGTCTCACAGTCTCAAAAGACTGTCTCACAGCTCGCGAGAACTGAACTAGGCTCTTTTTGTGTCTTATTGTGCTTAAACTGTCAAATACACACAAGGTTTACATAAACCATCATTTATATCTTAAGTGAACGTAAATAGTTTGGATGCGTGATACGCATATGTGTCAGTATATAAGATCCACACATTCGGTCTTAAAGTGAGAGCAGCCTAAAAATCCTACTGCCGTCTGTGTCATTAATGTTAATCAAACAACAATATACAAAGAGAAAATCACTCACTGCTCTTGACTGAACTTCAGTAGATTTTATAAGAATCAGTGTATATTTAATTCATAGTGAAGTCTATGTAATGTTTTATTTTTACATGTATTCAATTTCTTACTTGAATGCCACTGTTAATAACACCTACTGTAGCTGACAAAATTAAAGCACTGTTTATTTCATTTGTACCTTATATTGTATTTGTCATATTATTTTTTCATTTGCATCTTTGTTCTATTTTTAACAAATAAAATGAAGTGAAATAAAGTGAAAAAAGATTTTGGTTGTATCGCCCACCCCTACTTTTCCCTAAATGGTCTGTCATTGTTTTTCCTTTTTATTGTATTACCTTGTAAGGCTATATTTTTTAAATAGGTAAACTAGCTCAGTGACTCACAAAATAGTCTTAAAATCCAACATGAAAAAGAATCGTGATAAGATCGTGGATTATGAAAAAAATCGTGATATGATATTTTTGCCATATCGCCCACCCCTATTATAGCCCTGCACGGGTCTCATATCTAGGCCCTAGCCCGGCCCGTGTCCGACAGCTTATCAGAATTCTCGGCCTGAGCCCGTGTTTTTTTTTATCCTCTCCATTACACACTAGGCTACTGTTGCAGCCATTAAAATAGTTCTGTTTTGGTTTTAATGGCAAAGTTTTCGTTTAGTTTCTTTATTAAGTTAATTTAGAAAAATGTGTGGAGCATTTTTTTGTTTGTTTAATTAAAGTTTTTGTTTTTTTAAAGTGACTTCCAAGCGGCTAGCGGCTGACAGTGAGTTAACCACATGTTTGATCAATTTAGCCCCTCAAATCAACACTTGACTTGCCTACAATAAAATCCATAGATATGAAACACTTCAAGCATATCACAATGTTAGTTTAAACATTTAGCCTATTATCATCACCATAGTAAAAAAGGCATTTTTGACAAGCTGAGGCAGGCTGCTCGCAATGGCGCTGGTTGTCTTACCTAACACCTCAACTGCAAAACGAATATTAATTCGATCTTCAATTCCTGTGCTAAATGCAAATTCACATCAAGGAAAGCAACATACAGTGGGTACGGAAAGTATTCAGACCCCCTTAAATTTTTCACTCTTTGTTATATTGCAGCCATTTGCTAAAATCATTTAAGTTCATTTTTTTCCTCATTAATGTACACACAGCACCCCATATTGACAGAAAAACACAGAATTGTTGACATTTTTGCAGATTTATTAAAAAAGAAAAACTGAAATATCACATGGTCCTAAGTATTCAGACCCTTTGCTGTGACACTCATATATTTAACTCAGGTGCTGTCCATTTCTTCTGATCATCCTTGAGATGGTTCTACACCTTCATTTGAGTCCAGCTGTGTTTGATTATACTGATTGGACTTGATTAGGAAAGCCACACACCTGTCTATATAAGACCTTACAGCTCACAGTGCATGTCAGAGCAAATGAGAATCATGAGGTCAAAGGAACTGCCTGAAGAGCTCAGAGACAGAATTGTGGCAAGGCACAGATCTGGCCAAGGTTACAAAAAAATTTCTGCTGCACTTAAGGTTCCTAAGAGCACAGTGGCCTCCATAATCCTTAAATGGAAGACGTTTGGGACGACCAGAACCCTTCCTAGAGCTGGCCGTCCGGCCAAACTGAGCTATCGGGGGAGAAGAGCCTTGGTGAGAGAGGTAAAGAAGAACCCAAAGATCACTGTGGCTGAGCTCCAGAGATGCAGTCGGGAGATGGGAGAAAGTTGTAGAAAGTCAACCATCACTGCAGCCCTCCACCAGTCGGGGCTTTATGGCAGAGTGGCCCGACGGAAGCCTCTCCTCAGTGCAAGACACATGAAAGCCCGCATGGAGTTTGCTAAAAAACACCTGAAGGACTCCAAGATGGTGAGAAATAAGATTCTCTGGTCTGATGAGACCAAGATAGAACTTTTTGGCCTTAATTCTAAGCGGTATGTGTGGAGAAAACCAGGCACTGCTCATCACCTGTCCAATACAGTCCCAACAGTGAAGCATGGTGGTGGCAGCATCATGCTGTGGGGGTGTTTTTCAGCTGCAGGGACAGGACGACTGGTTGCAATCGAGGGAAAGATGAATGCGGCCAAGTACAGGGATATCCTGGACGAAAACCTTCTCCAGAGTGCTCAGGACCTCAGACTGGGCCGAAGGTTTACCTTCCAACAAGACAATGACCCTAAGCACACAGCTAAAATAACGAAGGAGTGGCTTCACAACAACTCCGTGACTGTTCTTGAATGGCCCAGCCAGAGCCCTGACTTAAACCCAATTGAGCATCTCTGGAGAGACCTAAAAATGGCTGTCCACCAACGTTTACCATCCAACCTGACAGAACTGGAGAGGATCTGCAAGGAGGAATGGCAGAGGATCCCCAAATCCAGGTGTGAAAAACTTGTTGCATCTTTCCCAAAAAGACGACTCATGGCTGTATTAGATCAAAAGGGTGCTTCTACTTAATACTGAGCAACGGGTCTGAATACTTAGGACCATGTGATATTTCAGTTTTTCTTTTTTAATAAATCTGCAAAAATGTCAACAATTCTGTGTTTTTCTGTCAATATGGGGTGCTGTGTGTACATTAATGAGGAAAAAAAATGAACTTAAATGATTTTAGCAAATGGCTGCAATATAACAAAGAGTGAAAAATTTAAGGGGGTCTGAATACTTTCCATACCCACTGTATGAGCTGCATTTTATTTGTCATCAGCTAGTTTCAAGATCAAAGATCGCAATAGGAGAGAGTGCGGCATAAGCACTGGTAAGATCATTTAGTCCCATTAGCCTACTTTTAATGAACATGATTGTGTTTTAAGCATCTGCGACTTACTTTCAGTTTTATTTGTGGTAGTTTGCGCATTGGATTGCTTAAGAGATACTCAGCTACTCATCTGCCTGTATTTCATACAGTAGCCTATGTGTGTTCTCCACGTATATGGGCACAAAGAAAGGAGAAAAGCTAAATGAGCCCGAGTCCGACCCGAGCCCGATCTGTCAAAAAAAAATTAAATTGTCCCGAGCCCAAGCTTGGCCCGAATGGACCCAGTGGTTTTGCAGACCTCTAACCCCTATACAGTAACGATATTCAGAACCCTGGGACATATATGGTGCTCTAAACAAAACTTCATCTTATCATATCCTATCAATCCTTACACATAAAAATAGCCATTTACCTCAGTACTGTGACATTCTCGAGCCCTTCCATCATAGATATAGCATTCCAAATATGTTTAAATTTATCTCATTTAAGGATCATGCAAATATGAACTCATAATTTATGGTTTATTGTGTGAGGAACTGGATACAGGATATAGTTTAAATCATTCTGCAAGAATTTTGCTCTTTTCAGCTCAAAATTTGAACTTTTTCCCTCTGTGTTATTTGATTTTGTTTGGCATAAATCTTACAAACCACATTACTGTGTGAACACCATCCCTACAGTAAAGCATGATAGGGACTTTGGGACACTCAGTAATATGCCTTTGCATATGAGTTTTCATACATTGACACATGCTCTGAGTTTTAATACATTGAGGATCAGTACATCGATGATGCACACACTGTTCACACCATTAATATCACTCAGTCATACCAAGAGATAGACTTTGTAAAGATTTAGACTCTGATTAAACATTAAGAATGAGAAGTTGAAAGATGTGTTAGAGTGCATAATGTAATATAAGCAGAAACAAGGGACTCTCACTCCTCAACAGGTCTGAGCTAGCAGCCACATCAAAGGGAGACCCATTACAATGGTGTTGCAGACCACAGCAAGGACTCCATTTCCTTTGAGATCAATGGATTGAAGTTGCTGCCAACACTAACTCTTCTCATTTTGTGGCAGACAAGGAGTCAGCATGCTGTAAGGAAAAGGCTTACTTGTAATTGAAGTATAGAGATGTGTGATGCCTTGAGAGGATAAACTGTGCATCAAAACAACTTAAAAGTTTTTTGTCTGCACTCTGCAGAGATCTCAAGCTTTTACATATTTAATGACCCCCATGCATTGGGTCATGCGTGCAACAGTTTACCAGCAGGTAGAAGTTCAGAGGGAGGTAGTGTTTCTTATTATGTTCTCACTGAGATCCTAAAGCTTTTGTGAATATCAGGGGATGGCTTTCCATGTTGCTTTGATTTGCTGATAACACTGTTGATATGATAATACCCGCCTATTTGTTGGTAAAATTGGTCAAATTAGTGGAAATGTATTGACTAATAAAAGAGTGAACTACTCAACCACCCAGATGCATCACTTTCAGTCACATCTGAATCAAAAACTAAATAGAAATGAAACTGAAATCTGAAAGGATCTGTGAGTGAGCCGGTCCTTAGTGAGTACTCAGCTCTGTTAAACTGAAGGTGCACTTCCAAGCCTGTGACCTTCATGCTACCTGCGGTGTTCACAGAGCATTTAGTGACTAATGGTCTGAAATGAAGGTGTCTATAATAAGTATACAACAGCCGGTAGAAAGAAATTTTATCCGCAGAAGATATGATTGCTGTAAGTATTATTTTTAAGGGTTAAAGCTTGCCAAGACTCTTGTGTTGACTGTTGAGTTAAAAACAGTTCAGATTTTAATAATGGATTTTGAGATATGTGCAGTTTGTTTTGCTCTGCTCTGTTTAGTTTTTTAAATGCAAGAAAGCCTTTCTCATTCTTCTTCTCTCTTTTAGTGCACAGAGCTAAAAGGATCTAATGGTATCAGGGTCATAGCACTAACATAAGTACTTCAGAATGCAATTTTAAATATATCACATTACAGATGTAAATGTACAGGCACTCTACTTGAATGTTTTAACTGTTGTTCTGTATCAGTCTCTTTTAGTTCTAGCATTAAATTTCAATTTGCTATTCAGAAGTGGGTAGTGAATAGGATGGACACTTTTTAAACTTTAATCAAGGGTAAAACTGTACTCAAATATAAGTACTGGTGTGGTAAAAAAAAATAAATTACTCAAATAGAAGTAATATAATAATAGGTATTGTTTTATTTATATTTTTAAATAATACCGAAATATATTTTTGTATGGAATATTTTATTAATGTTCTTGCACATAATAAAATATTTTTAAATGTTTAATATGCATATAGTAAACCATCCTAATAATTTCATCTTTTCAATAATTTAATCCAATGCTCCAGTCACAGAATCAAATCAAACATTTTAATGTTTAGTATTTCCTTTTAATGTTTTATAAGTTTTTCCTTCAAGAAGGAATGTCTGTGTCTCTGGGGTTGGTGTGTATTTGTTGTTATTGTGTGTGTACGAGGGGCCATGTAGAGTATGAATCAAACTTTGCTTAAAATGGCTTTTTTTTCTACAAAGGCATTACATAATATAACTTTTAATTTTCAGTTTAGAGGGAAAACAGAGTTTGAGGCTAAGGATTCTCTTTTGTCATCAATTGATCACTTGTTGTACAAATGAGGGTACTTTCTAACCTCTTCACACAATCCAATCTGTCATCTATATAGGCCTCCATTGTCGCTGTAGCTTGCAAAAAAAAACAAAAAAACATTTTATTTGCTTAAAATACCTAAGACAACTTGCATGCATACTAATCTTCAAACTACAGTCTTTTGCCCTGGTTTAATCATGATCCAGCCTTGACATAGATTATGATTAAATAGATTACAGCCAGAACTGTAACTAGGGGCACATTATACATCTTCTATTAATGATATTTGATACTCACCCTATTTGCCTATTTGTCATCAATTTAGACAGGGCACTTGACAGTATATCTTAATGTCCCCATGAAATCAAAATAGAAGTTTTTTGGCTTTTAGTATGAATATGTTATCCTTGCTGTTATCTATAAGCTATTGTGCTCCAAATCAATGACAAAATTCGCATTTAGAAGATATTGTCATGTCTTTTTTGGTTCACTTTTATATTTTCATGTCTTTTATTTTGTAATTCTCAACTATCATACTTCCTGTCATGTGCTCCCCTTGTCCATGTGTTATATGTTCTCATTGGTTGGTCTAGTCATGTGTCTTGTGTTCTCATTGGTTCATTATTTGATTGTACACAGGTGTTCCTTGTTAGTCATTAGTCTCTGTGTATAGAGGGTATGCACGTGATGTCACCGTCGACCGTTTTATGTATTTCCCCAGCGTCGAAATCAGGCACATATAAATGTCAGAAAACACGACTCCTGGCTGCATGTCAATATCCATGGTTTAGGTTTATTTGACAAGTTGTAAGGAACACTTTCAAGTCCAACCTTTAGTGTAATCGTTTGATTTACTCGGTTTTCGCAGTTTCCCCTATTAAATCCAGTCATGCAGCAGGTTCTTTTACCACTCAGTCCAGCTGAGGGAGCACGTTCCGGCGGGAAAGTGACGTCGATGCATACCCTCTATATATTTGCCCCCATGTTCCCATTGTTCCCTGTAAATACAACGGGAAGTAGGAGGGGTGAGGAAAAGTAGAAGAAATACTAAAGAGGAAACTATTCTAATAAGATTAAGGCTTGGATATACCATGCTAAATAAAACCTTAAAATTAATAAATAAACATCCAACAGGATTATGTGAGCACTGTGGAATAGAGGAATCAGTAGAACATGTTATTGGTGTCTGTCAAAAGTATACTAATGAACGAGAAACAATGAAGAACGAACTTAGAAAGGTAGGAGTGGATGAACTAAAGCTTAAAAGTATATTTATTTATGGATTAGAGATTTTATTTTTTTTATCTCAAGAGAACAGAGCTGATTAAGAGAATTTAGACTTTTTTTGTTTGTTTGTTTGTTTGGTTGTTTGTTTAATTATGAAATGGATAAACTCTTGTCCACACTCCAATACAGTATAGGTAGCGATAATGCACCTTAATGTTGGTGCCACCCGCCATAAAAAGAAAGAAGAAGAAGATTGTTCCCTGTCTAGCTTTGCTGTTGTTTGTTACTGATGTTTCTATTCATGTTCAAGTTTAGTCAATTTCACATCCTTGTTTAATAAAAGCTACACATGGGTTCTCAATTCAACTCTCCTTCAGTGGATACATTGCAGATATAGGCGTTCAAAATTTACAGTCTGTCAATTCTGCCAATATGGATCAATGATTTTGATGACATCGCTATGCATTTTGCAGCTTCTCATCAGATTTTCCGTCCAATCAAATGCTCTGTAGAATCTAAAGCATCCCGCCCCCCTTCATTATAAATAGACGCTGAAGCTGCGGCAGTCACTTGTTCATACATTTACTAATTTCTACATTAGTAGGGGATAGGGAACAATTCAGACAGTGTAAATATGCTTTCCATTGGGGCAGGGTTTCACGGGTTTCACGTTAGTGTCACGTGAACCGCCGCAGTGCGCACAGTCTGCTCTGGTCCAGAGACATGATAACACAGAGTGGATTATTTGTAAGAGTCGGTGCAGCCCACAAAACATATCGAACCCATTTGAATTCTGCACAGAATGCTGCATTTTAAAGCGATATGGAGAAGAAACGGTTAGAGATTAGGAGAAAAATGCTGTTTTACCGAGCTCAACAGATCTGGCTGAGCTGTGATATAAACGAAACTCTCTTGGCTCTTTAAAAAAAGGGGAGGATCTGTTTGATATGTCCCTGTCTTTCGGTTGCAGTGGAAATTGTCAACACATTGAATAATGCTGTGCATTTCAATGCACTTCAGTGGGCCTTTGAAGTAATTTTCCATGTATTTATGACAAACTACCTGAGTTGTTAGCAGTCCTATTCAGTATAGTTCACTCTCACACTTTTCATTTCAATTGGTAATTGCTCTTCTGAACCAGAGCATTAGGGTATCGTCAAAGACACTTCTCATTTTAATGTAAGCAGTGCAGCCTGATGCAGCTTACACAGATATACTTATTGTCTTATCATCTCAGTACAGCAGATAATATTTTAAGGTTAACACTAAAAGGTGATGCAACTGAAGAAAACAGGGAAAAGTGATTAAATAATTGAAGAGATTAAGAATTATGTGAGAGAGAGCAAAAACAGTCTAGTGAGAGAAAGAAAGACCCAGGGGAAGACGGAGGTAAAGAGAATTGAAATCTAATTGCGAACAGTGGAGGTCACAACAGGTGTCTGACCACTGACAAACCCTTTCAGCCCATATACAGGCTGAAAACTGTTACCTTCACAAATTGTGCTGTATAAAAACAACTTGTTTTCCTTTGCCCAGGGTTCCGAGTTGGTTTTGTGGATGGTGGCGGAGGGGAAATAACAGTAATTATGTTTGGTGTAAGAGCTGTTATTAGCCACCCATTATTTTATGCTCTCCATTCACACCATCACAAATTTACACATTCACACATAATGTCTTTTTTTTTTTACCTGGTGTTTGTGAAACAGTGGACAGAGCTAAGGTCAGCTATCAAATGTACGAAAGAAGAATGCTTCAGTGTGTATATTATAGTATTAGTGCGTGTATAGATTTTTGCTCATTGTTTGATGTGTGGAAAAAGACATTTATGGAGCCCTTCCCATGGTGCTTGTCCTTCTGCTATCACAAAAAAATCTGGTGAAAATTTGGTGGCCACACACTTTATTGAGGCTGCCTCTCTTCAGAAAATTTTATAATGGTTAGTTTTCTGAAATGAGACATCCTCAATGACATATGCGGCAGACAAATGTGACCTCCAGAAGGTGCAGCCTCCAAAATGAGACACAGAATGCTTATGATCATCATTTTATTCACCATACTGTATTTGACAACATTTCCTTTTAGATACACCAGGCTGTAAAACATTGAGTGCTTCATCTTTACATATTTTCAACTCTATATAGTTTCTTATATGTACTGTCATGTCAAACAGTTTGTATAGAGCATATTGTCATTCATAAATCGGACCCTAGAGATCCATAAATAATTTAGATTTTCAAGTAATATTGGATATTGGATGTATCCTGTGCTATTTAACATAGTTAAAGGTGCAGTAAGTGATCTGGGAAATGCTTACATTAGCCTGCTAGCATTGAAAGCATACAATCTCTCCCTCCCTGCAAATCGCCGTCCAAAGCCACGCCTCCTCCAAAACACATGACTGCACACACACACAACTACTCTTGGCAGAGCATCACAAGAGATGATGTTAAACTACCTCATGTGTCAAAGCTCATAGCATTACAATAATAATGAACATAAACAACTTAGAAAGCTTGTAGCTGACTGCTGCAGATTCATTTCGGTGTTGATGCTGTTGACATGGATACGCATAATTCCAAGTCTGACTGAACAGCTCCAATTAGAACGTCACAGGTTGCCATCTCTTAATTTTGGTAGTTATGGCGTGAACGCAGCATAAGCTCGTGGTTTTGCTCATTGTTAGTAGGAACTGTAAAAGGTGGGTATGTAAAAACATATGTTGACAAACAGGTAGGACATCATATTATTTCACTCGGAATCACTATAATTTGAACAGAAAGCAGGCATACTGTAGGTGTGATTTGGCATGGCAGCCAATTCTAAAAATAAATAACCATTGCCTTACTTAATGCAGCAAAACAAAAGTTTTATTCAAATTCAGAATGGATTATATATCGCCTAAAAAGCATGCTTAAAGCGCTCCCTTTATAATCACTAAAAAGCTGTCATTCATCACAATCTCATAAAGTTCCTCTATAATCAATGAAGCTGACTGCACAATAAATCTCTTATTTAGCCTACTTAATTATTAATTATTATGGTCATTGCGTTCAAGAAATCAACAGATATGTTTGTGATTTGCTCAACACCACAACTCCGCCTCATTTGCTTTGCTCAACACTGCAAAAACTCTTTGATGCACTCAAGAGCGTAAACACTAAATCTGTTTTCCCATATGCTATTATTATGGAGAAAACTGATCCTAGACTAGCGGTTATGGGCAGCTTGTCCCTCTAAAAGCAAGCAGAAGTAGCAGCAGTAGTCAGTGGTTTGAGTGAGAATATTCCAGGCTAGTCTCAAGCCCGTGGCCACGGGAAGGCTTTCCCAGCCTTACACACTTCGCCTCTGTGGCTCTGAGTGTGCTCAGACCATGCGCTCTCTCTCGTCTGTGTGATGTGTTGTGTGTGGGGAGCATGGTGTCCGGATTTAAATAAAGCCCATCATCCCCTGCATTTGAGACCTATGGCCTGTTTCAATAAGGAGGTTCAACCAACTCTGAGTTAAAACTTGAACTCTGAGTTGACTTACCCTGAGATGGGAAACTGAGTTTTCTGTTTCAGAACAGCTGAATTCAGTTAGTTCAATCGACTCTGAGTAGGTTGACTCAGAGTTAAGCGCGTGCACCACGACTATGAAAAGCCATCATCAATGGAGCTCCGATATTACGATTCACCATGGCGACAGCACATGACAAAAGGACATCCGCATACTTCTGAGTAAATGCAAGTTTAATTCTTATCACTGTTATAATATCAAAGGTGAAAACTGGTAGAATGGTAAGTTATTGAACTAATATTTATTTTCATGGTATCCCACATGCAAAAAAAGAAGAAGAAAAAAATAATGCAATAATAAGAGTGTAAATGATTTTATCGTTATTAAACACTCGTTAGGCAATTTACTTCCACTTTTAGAACATTTTCTTCATTTTTATTGAAAATAAATGCATTTCTGATGTGATATGTGATGGGAAAAGGGAAAATAGCGAGCTCGGCAAAAGGCGGATTCGAACCCAGTCAATCACATCACAAGTTAATTCTCCGCACCCAACACACTATTGCCTACACCACTGCAGCCACAAGAACGTGTGTCAATTTTAACCTGGTGTGACATTGGTGGGCGGAGCTACTGTAAATTTGCAAAAAAGTATATTTGTGTGCATTAAAAAAAAATACTTGAATACAAGTAAGTACATTTGTAGTACATTCTTTATTTTGGTGCTAAATAAAAGTGTCAAAGTTATACACTATAAATACACTAATTCAAAGTATATTTATACTTCTGTAGTACTTCTCTGCACTTGGAAATGTATACTAAATACCACTACTACTTAAATTGATTTTTAGTGCAATGAAATAAAGTATACTACCACAAAAATATACAGAGGAGTTTTATTAGTGTATTTGTTAAAAGTATGCTTTCAATGCTTTAAAATTAGTTCAATCTTAGTAGACTTTTATATAGTAATCCCAAGTTTAAATGACATTGATTTTCTTACAAATATATTACTAATGTACTAGTTATAAGTACATTTTCCCCCAGGTGAAAAAAGTGCAGTAGAATACACTTTATTTTAGTACACAATACACTTCCATAATGTACTTAAAGTGCTCTATTTTCGTGCACATATTTTGTACTTAATATACTAAAAGCTGTACTTTAGTACTCCTAATATAATATTAAGAACATCTAAGTGTACTCAACTGTGCTATTTTGAGACACTATGAATTTGAACTTAAATGTGCTTTTAACATTTAAAAAAAATTATTTAGTTACCACTTGTAGTACACTTGAACCCATCTTTCATACACCTTTAAATGTACTCATCAGACATAGGAAATACACTTATATTTTAAATAATTCATAAGAATAATATATGATAAATATATACAAAATGTATTCGTAATGTTGTAGGCAATAAATTTTAAATACATTTTGTATATATTCATTATATATTAATCTTATATTTGAAATACATCATAAGTGTAATTTAAAAGTGTATGAAAGATGGGTTCAAGTGAACTACAAGTGGTAACTAAATACATTTTTTTTAAATACAGAGATAGTATGTTATAAGCACATTTTAGTTCAAATTCATGGTGTCTCAATAGGCTATTTATTACGCCATATATTAAAGGCTCGTTGTTTAGTATACCCCTCCAGTATAAGTAATTCAATTAATATAAATGTGCGATTAGTCGACTAATGGCTTAAATGAATGACTACTAATCGACTAGAAAATTCTTAAGTTGGGGGAAGCCCTAATACATTTATCTATTTACCTGTACCTGATGTTCTTAGTAATTAGGAAATTCCAAGTAGGTATAGGGAAAAATCTAATGAAGAAGCATGGCTTCCAAACATCATTAGTAGTACTATGGTTCCTCTTTGGAAATATTTATACTTCTTATCTGCTTAAATATGCTCACAGGTTAGTTAAACCTCCCAGTCACATTTTACATTATTGACAGGTTCATCAAAACTGTTGCTTTGTGTCTAGCATTGCACAATAATAATCAAGCAATCTGGCAATATTTATTTCTCTACAAAATATCTCAAATGTAGCTCAGCTATTACATGGTACAGCCAAGAAAAGAAAAGCATAAATTTTAAATAATTCTGTCAAGCTCTCAAGCTCCAAATGATATTAAGGGTTGAAGTGCATCTCTAGGGTCAAATGAAGACGACACTAGTCTACCAGAAAATTTCTTGCACTGTGCTAGACTTTCATCTTGTGACTAATCATAGTGGTTCATTTCTCTCTCTGTCCGTCTCCATCACTCGTCCGCACTCTATTTCAAGTATCCTTTTTAAAGCACTTTGTGTATTTGTTTCATTTTGATGCTCTGCCACTGGAAGTGTCTGACATTTTCCAAAACATATTGGATATAATCTATATTGGCATATGTTTATTCTATCTTTGCTAATGTTGCTTTACTCAGAATTATTCTATTACAAGCGATACTTAACCTTAAGCAAATCACAATGTGTGGGCTGTGATTTCTGCTAGGCAGATGTTCTCCACATGGCCGGTGCCAACTGTAGACTGGTCTTATCTCCGCTAATGAGTTCATATATTGGAGGAAGGTTGAATATGTGCTTTTCTGGTGTGGTGAAAACAACCTGCCGCAAAAAGTTGTGGAATTGAATGTAATCTTCAGAAAATTGGCGTCCCTTCCAGCCTCTCTAGAAACAGCAAGCTCAGCAGTCAACATCATTCATATTGCCAGGCACCATTTATTTTATAGATTTTAAACAGAGTGACTACATAACATCCATTAGAGGATGGCTGCATCTCTTGCCGCTACACATTACTTCTTTTTTTAGTGTCATAATTGAGTTCATTCTCCTCTCATCAATCATCTTTTGGTGTGGAGCTTCATCTGCCTACTCAAAGGATGTGTTGCTTCATTTGTCACAGGATGAGGTATGCATTATCAAGCCCACAAAAAGGTGCACTATGTGTCATCTGCCTTGTATCAAATAGCAGTTTGGCTCCAGGTTGAGAAACAAGGAAGAATACGCCACACTCTTCCTACTTTAGCCTCCACTTTTTCAACACCATAATGGAAAACAATTCAGTGAAAACCAGACCCAAACCACCTGCCACCAGAACAGTCTTGCCTTCTGCAATGACCTGTTCAGCCTTTGATTCCCAGCCCACTTACTGTATCCTTGTCTCAGTTACCGCAACAGCAGAGTCTGAATTATATGCTCTGTTGAGCCTCAATAATTCTGTCATCTATTAAAAAAGACCAGCGCTTTTTACAGAATAACTTTCACAAGTGCTAACACCTTTAAAAACACTGTTAATTATTTAAAGAAAGCTTGTTTCTGTATACCTGAGAAAGAAAAAAAAAATCAGGTCATGTGAGGTATAATTAACCAACCTATTTTTCTCTCTCTTTCTGTGTTATCTAGACGGCTCAGACGGTGTTGTTGGTTGTCGCTGCGTTCCTCATCTGCTGGATGCCGCACCACATTATCGCTATGTGGGTGGAGTTCGGCCAGTTTCCCTTGAATGATGCATCCTTTGCATTTCGCATCATTTCTCATTGCCTGGCCTATGGAAACTCCTGTGTCAATCCCATTCTTTACGCTTTCCTGTCTGAAAACTTCAGAAAAGCCTGCAAGCAGGTCTTCACATGCCGCTTTTTTTACTCTCCTCCGCCTGTGGAAAAAGTGGTGCGCATTCGCATGGAGAACTTCTCCATGACACATTCCACTACTAACATGTGACTCAAAACATTTTAGAGATATCAGCACTGTTTAAAAAACTGGAGATATCAGCACTGTTTAAAAACATTTGTGGTGTTGTTTCTGGTTCATGGCATAGTGCATGGATCACATTCAAGAAGGTTTGACTAACATGGACAGTAAAAATGAAGAAGTTACCTTGAGAAGTAAAAATCCTATGTAATATCTCAATCCATGTACATCAAAGGCATTTGCTTATAAAAAAAAAAGTGTAAACTATTTAAGTGTAAATAGTGTTTGTTATTGAAATGTTGTTTTATTACGTTTTGGTTTACTGTTTAATGTGTATTTAATGTTATTGAAAATAATAAAAACATATAGACAGTAATTTAAAAATATAATTTTAACAGTTTTTGAATATGTTTGAAAGAATCACTATAAAAGAATATGGATGTGTTTGTTAATGAACTGTGCTGTCTGAACATCTTTTTGCATAGTGTTTATGTTGTATTCGACAAACACTTTCAGTCTCAGTATAAACATGCCATAAACCTCAATATTTACTTGTATGCTGTAATTATATATTCAGTGACATTGGTTTATGTCCAGTCTCATGGTTAAATATCCATTATAAAAAGAAAATATTATTGAAGGTTTCCCCCAAAAGAATTCAAATAATAATAAAAATATCTAATTCAATGAACAATAAAATGTATGTTTAATTTGTCTGGTCCTTTAAGAGTAAGTTAGAGTGGGTTCTTGTTTAAAAAGGATGTAGCTATCTGTATCCTATGGTTAACTGTTTGACATAGACTGGTGATTGTCCTAAACAAAAGACCAGTGGAAAATTTTATGTGTGTGTGTGTGTGCATCTCTTACCAGTCTATTACTCATGCCTCTCTGTGAGATACCAGGACAAAAGCTCTTATAAACACACATTGTTTCCGATTTAGAATCAGGAACGAGTCAAAAGATTCACAAAACTTCCCTATGAAGTGACAAGAAAAAAGGATGGCTTATTTTCCAACAGGTCAGGATCCTGTTGGGTGAATTTGACTGCATAAACGTTACCATCACATGCCTTTAATCCTTGTGGAATGCATCTCCAGTGCAATGAAGCTTTCACTATAATGTGATAGAATAGGGCTGTAGGTGACCCTAAAAATGACACCTTTGTTTTGCGCAGTTCACATAACTTTGGAATGACAGAGTTAAAGTACAGACTGGTAACTAGCTCTTTTTTTCTTTCTTTGTATATTTGAATACATTTCTAAACAATGCTGCATTTCATGTAGTGTCAGCAGCGCTATATGTCTGGCAGTGCAGCATGATAAAAATGTACTCTAGGAGAACTCACAGGTGAGTAGTCTGGGAACATATCCAGAATCTGGTGATGATAAATCATGCTCAGAAAAATCATTAATAACAAAGTTAACCTGTTCAGACACTGTCAGTTTCAATGGACATCACTTTTCTCAGGTGTTTTTTTTTTTCTTCTTCACAAAACATAAGATGCTGCTTAATCTAAATTAATCTTTGAGTGCTCTTTCACACAGTGACTAAAATTGAAATTATTTTCAAAATATTCAAATTATTTTCAGACCATGCATGACAAAAGTTATCAAATATCTTCAGCAACCTGAATTTTCAATGCCTTCTATATAATGTTTTCTTTCTTGAAATAGCGTACAACAAATATACACTTCTAATTATTAGAGTTGAAATAAAGCATGATAATTTCATCTTGCCTGGAACATAATTTGTGTGATTAACAGCTATAAATATGCACCCTCATACATTTTACAACAAATATCTCTATTGTGGAAGAAAAAAAAGACAAAGGTCGTCATACAGCCTAAACATCCTCTTTTTTTTTCAACACTTTCTGATGAACCTTTAAATGGAGTGCACATTAACCCAAAAGTCACATTTCAAAGCCAAAACATTGCTGTAATTTACAAAGTCAATAACATTAAGAGTCACTGTCCAAATGCATGTCAAGGGCATGGTATGCAATGTATGATGGTTTGTCTGTCCTTTATACATTAGATAGAGCATAAAACTCACAAAATGGACTTGAAAAAAAATACCCAAGTGTATATTTACTTCATAAGAGAGTAGTTTTGCTTAGCCAGGTTGCTTTTTCTTCTAAATGAGCCCATCAAGGCAGCTCACATCTCCCTGTTTATGTCTTTTCTAATCAATGTTACGAAAGACCTTCTTCTCAATAACACTGCTGCAAAGTTCAAATTTATCTCATGGCAACCTTCCTGTTGTGCCATGATAATAAACAGTTGGTAGTGAAGCATGCAGCCTCACTTTCAGACCTTTCTATCACATTCATTCCCATTAGGCAAAAGATAGCCATTAGCAGAACTGAAATAACATAAATAAGCAAAAATCACATCATATAAAAAAGGAAAACATATAACGTTGCCCTTTAAATGTGTTTTTGTCTTAGAACAACTTGCACCTTCTTTTAATTAGGCTGTTATTCAATTTATTGTTTCGTGTCAAATACCTCACATTATTGTCATGGCCTAAAAGCCCACACATAACGGTGGGAGGTTCACTGCAAACATTTTCAAATTAAAAAACAAAAAACATTCAGTCTAACACAGAAATGTAAATGGAAGCATTGGGCCAAAATGTTCATAAATGTTTAATGGTTTAAAGGTTCAATACAACAAATACACAAAAAAACATTACCTTATAATGTTCTTTGTTCTGCAGACCACATATTGTTCTCTTGTGCATAAAATGAAAGTCAGTGGGATCCAAAATAACACTGAATCCAACTGATTTTCATTATATGGAAAAAACAGAAGCAAGAAGGTCATTAAATAACATGAGGGTATAAGGCTGCATCTAAAATTGCATACATCCAAAAAATAGTATATGAAAAGATTCTAAATTCACAGTATCCATAAAAAAAAGTTGGCGAAAAGTTCCCAGATGACCTACTACTTCCGGCGTGATTCTGAAGTGAGCATCTGATGGACACTTTCCTATCCCATGAGGCCACAGGAGAGGAATAGCAGTGAATAGCATAATGAATAGCAGTGAAGCGAGTCAAGCGATGCAACTGAGACTGTAGGGCACAAGACAGCACAAACATGATGACTGTAATCTGAAATACATTCATACTACACACATACTATATAAAACATACTTTTTAACCGTCGCAAAGTAAGGCCAAACTGGAGCATAAAGGCATTCTGGTGTTCAACCTAAGGAATTACTTATTCTTACTAAGAGTATACTTTCAGACATGACTTAAATTTAGATTTTTGGGTGAAATAGCCCTTAAGATGTCGAATATAAATGTGTACATAAGCTTAATGCCAAAATGTTCTTAAATGTTTAGTGCTTTAAAAGTTGAAAACTACAAATACACAACGAAGCAATTAATTCCAAACCTATGATGTTTTTCTTGGCCAAAACACATAAGAAATTTTAAAGAACGGTTTTTGTGCATAAAATGGAAGACAATGGGGGTCAAAATAATGTGACCCTGGACCACAAAACCAGTCATAAGTTTCACGGGTATATTTGTAGCAATAGCCAACAATACATTATATGGGTCAAAATTATCAATTTTTCTTTTATGCCAAAAATCATTAGGATATTAAGTAAAGATCATGTTCCATTAAGATATTTTGTAAATTTCCTACCGTAAATATATCAAAAATGTATTTTTGTGAGTGGATATGCATTGCTAAGGACTTCATTTGGACAACTTTAAAGGCGATTTTCTCAATATTTTGATTTTTTGCACTCTCAGATTCTCCGCCAAATATTGTCCTATCCTAACACACCATACATCAATGGAAAGCTTATTCAGCTTTCATATGATGTATACATTTCAGTTTCAGAAAACTGACCCTTATGACTGGTTTTGTGGTCCAGGGTCACATATTGGACAACTTATATTGGAAAAAAAATTAGATCTTTTGTGTTCTAGTCATACAGGTTTAGAATGACATGATAAATTCTGACAAGAGTTTACTTTTTAGGGTAAACCATCCCATTAGAATGTCTACAACAAATGTGAACAGAAGCTTTAGGACAAAACATTCTTTTAAAATGTTTATTTTAAAGGTTCAAAACAACAGATATACAAATGAAAATGTCACATTTTCTATAAGGCTGATTTGTAGATCATACTTTAATCAGTTTTTTTTTTTTCTACATTTCTTTATCAATTTTATTGCTCGGTTTCTGAATTTCTGTCTCCATCCCTGGTAAAGATGTTCTCCTCCTTGCTGCTGTCTCTATTCTCTGCACAAGTTCCACATCCCACGGGTGAGTAACGAAGCTCAGCACCTCCCCTCCCCCGAAGCCACCTGCTCTCCCCACGCGCCCTGCCCGGTGGATGTAATCTGTGTGGGTCTCTGGGAAGTCATAGTTGATGACAAGTCCAACCCTCTGTGTATCCAAACCTCTTGAAGCTATGTCAGTGCATATTAGAACATCAACACTCCCTTTTTGAAAGTTCCTGAAAATTCCCTCTCTCATAGTTGCAGGCATCTCTCCCTGGAGCCTCACTTGACGAACACCCATCTCCTCCAGCGAATAGCCCAGCCAGTTGACGGTGGAAGCAGAGTTACAAAACACCAGAATGCCTTTATGCTCCAGTTCAGCCTTCTTTAGAGCTTGATGAAGCTCAAGAATCTTGTCTGCACCTTTGATCCTGAGAAACGACTGCTTTACATGCGGCATGAGATGATGCAGCATTCTGCTTTTAACGGTCACCATGCTGGCCAGGTCAGTCACCTTGCTGAGGACCTCTCCTACGCCACCCGGAAACGTGGCTCCCACCACAACCAACTGAGCTTTATGATCAAGCCCAACAGTCTCTGAGAGTCTGGACGCCACCTGGGCATGCGAAAGAATATCCTCAAGCAAGCCTGCAAAACTGACATCAAACATAGTGTCAGCTTCATCGATGACTAGGAAGTTTAATTCACTCAAGCTGATGAACCGCTTCCGGAGGGCCTTTAGCAGGGCGCCAGGTGTGGCCACTAAAACATCCGGCTGACCATGAGTGAACGCCACTTTGATGTTTCCCACACCTCTGCCGCCTCCTGCGACTTTGACCACTAATCCAAACTGCTGGCTGATTGATCGAGCTACAGATGTCACTTGTTCTGCTAGTTCCCGTGATGGAACAATGACCACAGCGCGAATGTTTGTGTCTGTGAACGGCTCCTCCTGCAGTCTGTGGATGATGGGAAGGAGGTAAGCAAGTGTTTTTCCACTTCCTGTCTCTGCAGCACAGAGAATATTCCGTCCTTTTAGTATTTTGGGAATGGTTTGCATCTGCACTGTGGTGGGATGAATAATATCCTGACTGTGTAAAGTCTCGACCAGTTCTGGACAAATGTTAAAGCAATTAAATGTCTTTTTAGGGGCGGAAGCTGTGTCGTTACTCACGTCCTTCTGCTTGAGCATGGATGGTGGAGCACTCTGGATGCTGTTTATGGAGAAGTAATCCCCTAATGCTTTGTTACTCTTCCATCCCTTTGATGTCAGAACAGGTTGTTCAAATTTCCCAAGTGTATAGCCGACAGACTGGTTTAGCTGTGGGTTTTTGCTCCTGATCAATAGTCTGCCAGGCTTGACTGTTGGCAGCCTGTCAAACTTCTTGCTTTGCATCTGTTTGATGTCCTCTATGCGTTCTTGCATGCGTCTCGGGATGCGAATCACAACCGGCTGTGAGCTAGCAGTTGTCATTCCATTAATGCACGAGATCTGTCCTCTGCCGAGCTGCGAACTGCGTGTTGCCTGCGAGAGTTTGGAAATGAGAAAGGCACAGCGTACGACCTTCACTGCCTGCATTGTGGATACGAGTACAAACGAAAATGAATGTCGTATGTCCTGTTAATACACAAACGCATCAGAGATGAATCTTTTTATGTGACAAATGCGGTAAAACACTGAGCTCACGTGAACCCATGCTTAGTTCGTCTGGGCACAGAATGATGACGTTTACAAACCCCGTCATGTCAAAATTAAAGCCCCAGTGATCAAACGTGAGATTACTATTGTTGAATTCGAAAAAGAAAAAAAGAAAAAAAACATTGTTGAGTTCGGAACCGCATACTACTCTTACTATTTCTGCAGTATTTTATATGTATTCATTTTAACGATTTTATCCAAAGTGACTTGTTGAGGAATACAGAAAGTGCTAACATGATTATGAAGTTTCAAACATTGTAGACTCTAGAACAGCAGGAGGACAAGGATTAAGAAATAGTGAAATCAAAGGAGAAGTTTTAAGAGTGTAAAAACTAATGTTCTACACTCTTAAAATTCTTCTACACTCTTTCGTAATATGTCCACACAATACATCAATGTCCTAGCATAAACTAGGACATTGATGTATTGTGTGGACATATTACAAAATATTAAATGGGCGTTAAAGGATTAGTATTAGGATTAGATTTGTTCACGTCAAATTAAAATTTCCTGATAATTTACTCACCCCCATGTCATCCAAGATGTCCATGTCTGATGTTTCTGATGAAAACATTCCAGGATTTTTCTCCATAAAGTGGACTTCAAAGGCCTCCAAACGGTTGAAGGTCAACATTACAGTTTCATTGCAGCTTCAAAGCATTCTACGTGATCCCAGACGAGAAATAAGGGTCTTATCTAGAGAATCCATCACTCATTTTCTAAAAAAAACAAATTTAAATTTTATATATTTTAACCATAAATGCTCATCTTGAACTAGCTCTCTTCTTCTTCTTCTTCTTCTCTATTAGAATTCCGGCAGTGTAGATACTGCTAAGGGTATTACTGCCCTCCTCAGGTCAAAGTTTGAACTAATTGTTATATACTTGCACTAGAATATTGTATATGACAATTATACAATATTCCAATATTCCAAGCGCCAACCTGTGTTGGCGCTTCCCCTGCCTCGGTAGGCGAATATAAGAGCATATTTCTAAAGAGCAAATTTCTAAGATCAAATTTTCTCTGTGACGTTGATGCAAATGTCGCACCATGGCTGTGGCTTGTGCAGAGCACCTCTGCACACTGATGACAGGCACAGTGAGTGCATACGATGTCTGGGGAAATCCCACGCAGAAGCTGCACTCACTGAGATGACCTGTTCTCACTGCGAGAGCATGAGTCTAGCCTCTCTGCACTCACTGATAGCTTTCTTTTCAGAGGGCAACTCCGCCCCTTGCGCTCTTCCGTTTTTTTCCCTCAATACTGCCGGGTCATGTCCAGCTTCATCCATGGTGTGGAGGAGCTTCGCCTTGTTCACTTGAAGCACAGCCATAGAGTGCAACACAGACGCCGCCTGGCCTGCCAAGGTGTAAGTGCGACCAGCGAGGGCTGAAGTCGTCTGCAAAAGTCGTCCCAAGCCATGCAACACTTTTTGCCAAAGCGTTCCAGCTCCTCTGCTTCGAGTCGCCCCAGGCCTGCGTCGACTCAGCAGCCCACCAAAGCCTCGCCACCAGCTGTTCAGCCCACTTCACTACCTGAGCCCCGGCAGCGCTCGCGCTCTGTTAAGCGTCATCCCCTTCCGGAGCAACAAGGACCCCGGCCCAAAATAGTGCTGGACCCTGCGCAAGCACTGTGGTTCCTTACAGCGACCCACTGTTTGGGCCACTTCAACCCCTTGCCATGGCCATCCCCGGAGTGTCAAAATGGGTATTGGATATAATAAAACGAGGTTATGTTCTCCAATTCGCTCGAAGGACCCCGTTATTCAATGGCGTGGTCCCCACCTCCTCAGGTGAACACAATGCTGGCAAAAGAGCCATAGAAGTGGTTCCTCCAGCTCAGTGCGAGTCAGGCTTCTACAGCCGTTACTTCCTCGTCCAAAAGAAGGACGGTGGTCTCAGACCCATCTTCGACCTCAGACATCTGAACCGGGCCATAATAAAGTGTTCAGAGTGCTAAGAATGATTAGTTTGAAACAGATCCTCTTGCAAATACGCCCATGGGGACTGGTTCTTTTCTCTGGATCTGAAGGATGCTCATTTCCACATCCAGATAGCCCCCCATCACAGGCGCTTCTTGAGATTCGCCTTCGAAAGAAGTGGCATATTAATACACGGTCCTTCCGTTCGGGCTGTCCCTTGCTCCCTGTACTTTTACGAAGTGTATGGACGTGGCTATTTCCCCTCTGAGACAGATGGGAATCCGCATACTGAATTACCTCAATGACTGGTTCGCTCTAGCCCAGTTAGAGGCCGAGCTAGTGTCACACTGGTCCCTCCTCCTCAACCACCTTGAGTGTTTGGGGCTCAGGATCAATTTTGCCAAAAGCACATTGTTCCCCAGCCAACGAATTTCATTCCTGGGAACAATTCTGGACTCAACCCAGATGAGATCTGTAGTCTCGCCAGAACAAGCTCTGGCCATACAACAGCTTGTGGCAAACTTTACAGTTGTTACTTCTCTGCCACTCAGAGCATTTCAGAGGATGCTAGGCCTCATGGGCTCTGCATCGCCGGTACTACAGCTGGGTGTGCTTTGTATGCGACCACTACAGTTCTGGCTGAAACCTCGAGTTCCATCCCACTCCTGGCGTCTGAGACGTTTTTGCACCAGGGTGAACCAGGCCTGCGTCACTGCCCTGGCCCCCTGGAAGAACCCCTGCTGGTACAAGCAGGGCGTGGCTGTGGGCATGGTGTGCAGAAGAAAAGTCATCTTCACAGATGCTTCCAAGACGGGCTGGGGAGCCCTGTGCGAAGGCAAACCAGCCTTTGGCACTTGGATAAGCGAGGAAAGCGAGCTGCACATCAACTGCCTGGAAATGCTGGCAGTCTGTCGAGCTTCTCAAGCTTTCCTTCTGCTCCTGGTGGGAAACTGGGGATGGGTGATATGGCCTAAAAAATGTATCACGATAATTTCAGGTATTTATTGTGATAACGATACCAATGACGATAATATATATATATATATATATATAAAATATATATTATAAATTATTTTCTTCTGTAAAATAGCAGATTATGTTATGTTTAAGTTGTGTTCCAGTGACTGTGCTGAAATACATCACACAACAATTACACAATAATAATTCAAATCAATTACAAGTTTAAAATGTAAACACAGATTCTGTATTTATTTATACTCACATGGTGCAAACAGTGGCAAAAATAGTGCAAACAGCAAAAGTAACAATCACCAACCATGTCTTCAGTTGTGTTTCAAAATTACAACAGAGTACAACTGCAAATAAATCCTGATAAAGTAACAAACATGTTAAAGTAACCTGATAAAGTAAAGAAGTTCAGCGTGAAACAGTCAATAACACACTTAGAATGTAAATATAATACGTATGTGGAACATGCTACCACCAATTAGGTAGTTACATTTTCAATACTCTTGTCCCATGGAACAAATTGTAAAAATAGTGCAAACACTGTATCAAAAAGTAACGATCCCAACTATGTTTTCCGATAGTTTACAAAATAGTGCAAAACACAAGATGATAAATTAAAATATAAATCAATAAATATACTAGTGTGATTCGGTAGCTTTCAAAAAGAGAACAGGGCTCACACCTTAAGATTTTTGGTCAAGAAGACCAACATATTCACTGTAGCTGGTTTCAGAAGAGACCTTTGGCATGTCACTACATTTCCAGCAGCGCTGAACACCCTCTCTGAGGGTGTAATTGTGGCGGGGTTGCACAAGTACTTTTTCGCCAAGTGACTGATGTTAGGGAAATTCACCTTGTGTACCTTCCACCACGTAAGGGGATTGCTTTCACCATCAGCAAGTGGCCCATGCAGGTAGTTGTTTAATTTAGCCTCAATTTTCTCTGTTTCATAAAGGCTGGTCATCTCAGCAGCTGGTTTCTTGAAAAAACTTCCAAGACTCTTCTTCTGCCTTTTAGATGCACTCTGAGCTTCTTTTGTTGATTCAGCTGACGTTACAGTGGTAGCAGAGCCAGTATCACTTGGCATGACAGAAAGGGATTCCGCCTCTCTGACTACTCTGGCTTTGATGACCAGGATCTTTTCTTGACTCATATACTGAGTGCGGAAGCGTGGATCAAGAATTGTTGCCATGTTGATCAGTTCCTGAACCTCTAGGTCACCATATTTGGTGTTCATGTAGTCCAGTATTGAACTTTTAATTGTCTTGGTGAGATCTGTGTCTTCATCTTTCCCCTGCAGCAGCTCTCTGTTGAATAGGTGAAGAGTAGGCTTCAAGCATGACACTGTGACATAGTTTTCAGAAGCGAGGGCATCTGTAAAATCAAGAAGAGGCCCAAGTGCCTTATTGACAGAGTCTAGGACATCAATATCCTGCCAAGTAGGCACCAGATGCCTGGTTGACCTGTCAGCAGCCAGGACTTGCGTAATGGCCTTCTCTTGCTCAAGTATCCGCTGAATCATCTTCTGCCTTGATCCCCATCGTGTTGCCGATTCAGTCACAGGTTTGTGTGGCGAAAGGCCAAGTTCTACTTGAACATCTTTGAGTGTTTGCTGCTTTTTCCAGCTGTGCGAAAAAACACTGACAATCTTCTTACAGACTCCCACAGCTCTGTCAATCCTGGTATCCCTCATGCTTCTCTCTGCAAAACAACAACAAAACTATTTGCTTATTTTTATGTGTTTATTTATGTTTCTTTTGCACAAGAATAAAATACAATAAAAAACAAATGAAAACGAAAAAAGTTAAAAGAAAAAAGTTAAAAGTTCAGTTAAAATTAAATAGATGAAACAAAAAAGAATTTAAAAAATTAATATTTAATATTATTAAATGCACATAATATATACATATTAGCTAAGGTAATGAATTACTGTTCAGAATACTGCATATAGTTACTTTACTAATGCAGAAACAAATACATAACAAATACAGTAAATATTAAGCTCATGTTTGCTCAGTGTGCATGCATTAAAATATACTGACACTAAGAGAGAAAGAGTAAACTTACCAATAGCAATGTGTAGACAATGGCAAAAAGAAAGACAGTCTTGTCCAAATGTTTAGAGTGACTGCTTTTACTATATTGGCCCTGCTGTGCATTGTTAGGCACACCTGTTTCTCCTCGTCTAAATTCCATTCTTGAAAAAAACTGCTTCAAGCCTGTCACAATGTTTTCACCCATGTGGTCATCTGGGAAAAAACTTGTCTGGATGCAACAGCTGTTCAAACTCCAGTCACTCGTTATGTAGTGGACCGTCATGCTAATGAACGGCTCAGTTGCTCTGCTACTCCACATGTCTGCAGTTGAAGCATAAAAATCTGCCGTAGACAGTGCTGTTTGTACCCTACCACGGCACTCTTTATACATCGCTGGCAGGGCTGTTTTGGAAAAGTACTTCCTTGAAGGCATGTTGTATCTTGGGTCCAGTTTATGGATCATTCGCTTGAATCCTTCTTTTTCAACAGTTTGGAATGGCAACGTGTTTTGCCAAACAAAACGCCACTGCTTCCGTCAATTCGTTCCATCGTTTACTTTGCTTATCATAAGGGACACAATTAGCAAATGCACTGGTGATTTTCATCTGGGTGGGAATTTTCTTACCCCTAGGTCCACTTGTAGTTGGTGCCTCCGTTGCCTCGTGTATCTTCAAACTTTATTTGTACTCTGGTTTGTGTTTGTGTTTTAGATGGTGGAACAAATTGGACGTGTTTCCACTTTTTGTAACCACCGTTTTTTTGTAACCAAACCAGTTCCAAATTGTGGAGGTAGCTCCTCGCTTAACAACAAGCTCCTCCTCAGTCTCACGTCAGCCTTCCACCATGCTTGTTTTCACTCCGCAGGTGAACAGTGAATTGGTCGCGCACGAAACTACGTCATCAGCTAGACTTACCGTTAGGAGACAAATTTTTATTGTGAGGAGAATTTTCAACAGTATATCGCAAACGATAAGATATAGCCCATCCCTATGTCTTAGTTCGCTCAGACAGTATGACGGTTGTGTCCTTCATAAATCGCCAGGGCAGGCTCTCCTTGAAACCCCTCTTCACGCTAGTGCCTCTCCTAGAGTGCAGAATCTCCAACCTGCTTTTACTGAAAGCATTGCATGTGTGGGGCATAATGAACAAAGGGCCGGACATGCTGTCACGGAGCAATCTTTCCTTAGAGGAGTGGATGCTCCACCCCCGAACAGTTCAGAAGATTTGGGATATCTTCGGGAGGGCAGAGGTTGACCTCTTCGCCTCCTAAGACAACTGTCATTGCCCAATCGATTTTTCAAAGAATAGGGATGCACTGGCCCACGACTGGCCCAGTCTCCTTCTTTATGCTTTTCCCCTGGTCGCTCTGATCCCCCAGGTCGTCAAGCGAGTCAGGGAGGGCAGACAAAAGGTCCTCCTAGTGGCCCCACTTTGGAGGAATCAGCACTGGCTCTCAGAGCTGTCCCGGCTGCTTTCAGCAGCGCCATGGCCGATTTCCCAGAGACGGGATCTCTTCTCTCAGGCGAACAGAACAATCTGGCACCCCCAGCCTGAGCTGTGGGCTCTGCATTTATGGCCTCTCGATGGGAGCCTGTAGACCTCCCCAAGAATTTCCTAAATAGAGTATAGTGCTCCGTTCAGAGCACAGGTAGTTACTCTCTCCACGCTTCCTCCTTCTCTGGACGATCAGGAGCTGAACTTGCTCTGCCCAGTCAGAGCCCTAAGAAGCTACATTGACCATGTCTACATTGTCATTCAGACAGTCAGAACAGCTCTTTGTATGCTTCGGAGGCCGCACCAAAGGGCATCCGGTCACGAAGCCAAGGCTATCCAGATGGATAGTTGACTCACTTATTCCTCCTTGGGACTTGTCCTATCAGGGTTAGAGCACACTCCACGAGAGGCATGGCCTCTTCCTGGGCTTGGTCCAGTGGTGTGTCCATTGCAGAAATTTGTGCTGCAGCCGGCTGGGCCTCGCCATCCACTTTCGTCAGGTTCTATAACCTGGACGTTCCTGCCCTACAAGCGCAGTTTTTTTCTGCATAATTTACCCTTCAGAGCTCCATCCGTTGGACTTTTATTCCTACGACTCCGACTATGTCCGGGTGATTAATTTTAGGATTCGCCATTTCCCCTGCACACTCTCTGTCCTCCTTAGAGTACCTAGGCTGTGTGTGGTTCATGGAACGATTATCTTGGCCACTTTTATCAACCCTGACGTAAGTCTGGGTCACTAGTATGGTCTTAATTTTGTACTTGGTCCTAGGCCCTTAAGTGCTTAGATTAAGTTACTGATAAGTCGTTCCTTTTCCATAGCACGGTGTTATTATACTGTCCCCATTGCATCTAGCCAAAGGCATACGACATAGTACAAGTGTAGTATCGAAAGAGAATGTACTCGGTTACTAATGTAAACTCGATTCCCTTAGATACGGAATGAGTTCTGCGTTCCTTGCAGTGCTGTTCGCAGCACGACTCGTGTCGTTGCATCAGTCAAATTAAACCAGTCTGCCTATGTGAGATGCCTGCTTATATAGCCAGATGCCCCACCCATTTTGGTGGGCTCTGGAGGGCCCTCTCACCATAGGCTCACGCGGAGAGAGAGAGCGCTGTTGTGAGAGGTGGCCAATGGCCGTGCAGTTTTCACTGCGTGATTAAAAAGGCTTCAGAAATCGGAGAAAAAGAAGTTTCACCATTGCATCTAGCCAAAGGCATATGACGCAGTACTCATTCTGGATCTAAGGGAACTGAGGTTACGTTAGTAACTGAGTACGTTATCAACTGTAGTAATTCCATGTAATTCCGATTTTTCTATCGGAAGTTTTCAAAACAGTTTCACACATGCAATGGCGGGGACAATGAAAATTATTATTACTTCTACATTAGGATGTTTTTTTAATGTAAAAATCTTGATTATATTATATAAATGGACCTCAGATAACATTATAAAAATGCTAACACATTGGAAAAAAAATTTTTGCAAACGCAAAATATGTACCAATTACATAAATATCACTGCAGTTCCTAACAGAAATGAACACTAGAGGCAGTAAAACAGCAAGCACTTTTAATTGTTTTCACACACACGATTACAGGGGCAGATTATGGATAAGACTTGTTTTCACGTCTCTTTGCACAATATTATGTTATGACCTCAAAACACAGTGCATGATTTGTAAATGAATATATTTTGGAGTTTGTATCACATAACTAGCCATGGGCGTAGAATACGTGGGGACGGGGGGACGTGTCCCCCGCACTTTTAATAAAACGTAAATTCGTCCCCCGCACTTTTTTCGGGCAAGTGTGTTTACATAGAGGCCAATGTGGATAAATCTGGATTTAAATTCAAAGAGACAAGATAGTCTATGTGTGACCTGTCGTTTTATTCTTCTCTAAAATGAGGCGATTTAAAGATTATGGAGCGTTCACACTTGTGTAATATATGTTTCATTCATACTGGAAGCCGGAGGGTGCTCTCTCACAAAAAGTCCAAAACAGTTTCGTAGAAGTAATTCAGCTATTCACTGTAGCAGCAGAGATTATATATTATAGAGAAATGAGAGGGTCTGTACAATGCCACTGGAAGGCAAGCCTGCAACCTTTAGCCAAAAAAGCGCAACGGCTAATGCTAACTGGCGGTACGGGCGGTATGCATTGGCGGTACGCAGAGAGGAGTTTTGAACGGCGACACGATAGGCTGAGAGGTGCCGCACATGATTAAGTTAGCCGTTACGCTTTCTCCAATGGTAAGAGATACAGACCCTCTTATCTCCCTATAATAATATGATCTCTGGTCTGTATTTACCATTGGAGAAAGCGTAACAGCTAATTTAATCATGTGTGGCACCTCTCAGCCTATCGTGTAATGGCAGTGACATCAGTGCCTGCCGTTCAAAACTCCTTCCCTGTGTACCGCCTATGCATACCACCAGAGCTGGAGCATTAAGGCTGATTTATACTTCTGGGTTGGACCTACGCCGGAGCCTCTGCGCCGTAGGCTATGCGTCTCTGTTTTCATTTATACTTCTGCGTCGTTGTCCGCGTCGACGTGCATGCAGACCTCTAGGAGGCAGTGTCCGCGGTCATGTTGAGGATCAAGGCAAAAGCCAGAAGAATCAGCTCGTCATGTACGTTGTCAGAGAAGCTTACAAATAGAAACGGCAGAGAAGCGGCAAATAGGCTATGCATGCTAGACACAGCCTATGCCGTACACTCGACGCAGAAGTATAAATCTGCCTTTAGCATTAGCTGTTAAGGTTGCTCGGTTGCTTAGCTGGTACAGAATTGTACTTGTGATGCGAAGAGCTTAGGTACGGATCACGTGAAAGACGAATCAGGATAAAAGAGCTCAAAGACAAGACTTCAAAAAACACGCTAAAATGCCAAGGATACGATTGTGTTTTTATGTCACGTTTGCTTTTGTTAACACTATCGGGTATGTTTAGGGTTTAGTGTAGGTGTGCGTTATTTTAAAACGTGATGGAGCATTAAGCTTTTAGTGCCACTCACTAGACATTTCACTTTGAAACCGTCGCGAAATGTGCACGATGCAACATATTTTGCAAAAATGTTGACAGTGGTATGTTTTTCTAATGAGCCTGGGCTGAAAAATGCAGTTCATGACTCCTTTCAAGGTATAATTTTGTCCTTCACAATATGCATTTTAATTCTAAGGAAAATGTTATCAACAGTTTAACTAAAATTAGTTTTGAACACCTAGCAACTTCATTAATCTCCGCTCCAGCCCGAAACCACAGAGGTGTGCCACCACTGACTAGCATTCAAATTATCACAGAACTTCAGATGTGTCTGCAAAGGGAGATCAACAACTCCTGGTGTGAGTATTAAGCCAAGTGTGTTCCTTTCTCTTTGTGTGTGTGTGCCCTTATGGAACAAAAATATATGGGAATATACTGCAAAATATAATGCGATATATTACATAATACTTTTCCATATATGGGAAACTATAGTGCTTATATTTTTCAATATACTGCAATATATGCATTGGCCATGTATGGCTATATATTGATAAAATTTATAAATGAAGATAAAAATAGCATTACATTCATAAAGTTTCATCCTTATTGTGTACATATATTGCACATACATGTTCCCATATAAATGTGAATGTATTTATATACACACATTCATGGAATTACAACAGACTTGTAGTTCCCAGTATGCTTTGCTTCTTAAAAATAAGTGCTATTTCATGTGTTTTGCTCAATATTGATATAGGGGGAGATATGTTAGTGTTTAAAGTTGTACTATTTTGGAATTTAAAAGGTTTTCTGGTATGTGTGAGTTTTTGGGGTTACCATTGTGCTGAAGAGTAGAGCCTGCGGTTAGGTTTATGATTGGCTGAACACAATTAAGACTAATTATGGAGCCCCAGACAAATAATGCAGGAAAAAAATAGTAGACTAAATCGTGCGCACGATTTACTAATTCGTTCCCTCGATTCATGATCATATATAATAACTTTATTTAAAAATAAATAATGTGTGTGTGTGTCAAGTCAAGTCACCTTTATTTATATAGCGCTTTTTACAATGCAGCTTGTGTCAAAGCAGCTTTACAGTGATAACTGGTAAATAATTTTGGCTGCACAGCAGCTCTTAAAGAAAATAGTGTCATTGTCCTGCTTAAGTAAATTCAGTATTGATTAATTCAGTATTGATTCATTCAGCATTGATTAATTCCATTGTAAAAATCAATAGTTATTAATTTAGTTAATTTATCTACATATCAGCAATGGAGAAAACAGTGAGGTCATCGTCCAGCTCAGTTCAGTTCGCATGCAATGGTGTCAATGCAGGCAGATCAAAAAAACATTGTTGAATATCAAGTGTCAAGTGTCTCCAACTAAGCAAGCCAAAGGCAACAGCGGCAAGGAACCCAAACTCCAACAGGTGACATCAGGAGACAAACAGGTGATAAAAATGGAGAAAAAAAACTTGGGAGAAACCAGGCTCAGTCGGGGGGGCCAGTCCTCCTCTGGCCAACAGCGAGCAGTGCGTGATGATGATTCAGGCAGCTTTACAGATCATAAGCCCAATTGTAAGGAGCCCCACACACGCAAGAAAAAAAAATTAAATTGTGCGCACGATTTACCATTTCGTTCCCTCGATTTACAAATCATGCGCATGATTTATAAATTGAGGGAACGAAATAGTAAATTGTGTGCACGTTTTAGTAAATTGAGGGAACAAATTAGTAAATCGTGCGCACGATTTAGCCTGCTATTTTTTTCCTGCATGTCATGTCCGGGGCTCCGTACAATTAAGATTGCAACAGTCAAAATTTATTAATTAAGTTCCATCTAGTTGAAGATCGTATTCATCACGCCGGTGTGGGACAGTTTGCTGGGAATCTGTGCCACTGGCTGTCGTGTCGATGAGGCCTTCACAGGGGATGATCTAGTTGACACAATCTCTGCTGACACTTCAGGGCTGTGTTGTTGTCGTGTCTAGGCACAGGTCCTCAATCTCACCTGGATACCTCAGGATAAACAGAGAGACTAATATAAGCGTAGATGCCATTCTACTTCTGATGTAACGAGTACATCTGGTGTTATAGGAAGTGTTCCTGGTTCTGGCTGACCTAATTTATGCAGCCTAACAATCCTTTAATGGATTTGAAAACATAAATTGATAATGTGTTATGTGTATATCAGGTTAAAGAGATGCAGTTTTAGCCTAGATTTAAACGGACGGAGTGTGTCTGCTTCTCGAACAATGCTAGGAAGATTGTTCCAGAGTTTATGTGCCAAATAGGGGAAGGATCTATCGCCTGTGGTTGACTTTAGTATTCTAGGTATTATCAATTGGCCTAAATTCTGAGATCGCAATAGATGTGAAGGACTATAATGTGTTAAGAGCTCGCTCAGGTACTGGGGAGCTAAACCATTTAGTGCTTTGTAAGTGATTAGCAAGATTTTAAAATCTATTCGATGTTTAATGGGAGCCAGTGTTGACAGAACCGGGCTAATATGGTCATACTTCCTGGTTCTAGTAAGAACTCTAGCTGCTACGTTTTGGACCAGCTGTAGTTTGTTTATCAAGCGAGCAGGGCAACCACCCAGTAGAGAAGTGTGTGTGTGAGAGAGAGTTTGTCAGTTTAATCAATAGTTATCTCATAGCCTTTTTTGTTAGAACAAACACTTTTGAGGTTTTGTCTTTGCTTGTAGTGATATTAAGGCACAGGGAACCAAGTTATTGACTGTCTGCTGCTTAGCCAATCCTATTTCTGGATCAATGAGTTGATAAAATAAAAGTTGGACATTAATTTAATCAAAGTTAATGTAATAAAAATATGCCTTATGGCAGTTCAAAACATTCTCACACGATTTAGCAAAGTTTACATTTATATATTTCTTTCTTTCTTTCTTTCTAGAATGTTAAATAGCACAGTGTCAATAAGCATAGTCATAAAAGCCATGTCACCTTTATTCTTTGCTTTATATCTGCACAAACAAAACAGCTTCTTTTAGGCTTGAGCCCTGCAATAATTGAGTTTTCAATCAGTAGTAATTGACAGAGGAAAGAGTGGAAAAAGTGCACTGCAGAAATGAAGACGTGAGTCATTGCAATGAACACTCCATCTGCCGCAATCTCTTTAAAAGTATTTTTTAGAAAAGAAAAATGCCGTACCCGAAATCGGAATGTCAGTTTAGTGTTTGTTTGTTTTTTTACCACTAATGTTTACCAAATTTTCTCTCTCTAATGTGTTTTTCTTTTATTTATGGTCCAGACATCAGATTCTATCAGTCTTAGTAATGGCAGTGTTGTTTGTCAAGTCTGAAAAATTATATTGAATATTTATTGCATTGCAGGGCCATCTTCCTGCAGATGTCAGACTGTTATTGGTGTTGTTTGTCACATAGCAGTATGTTATTTACCTGAGAGAAAACTTGATGTTAAAGCTGAAAATGATTTAATCAGACCTGTTCTGTTACAGAATTCTCACAGCACGATTTAATTTTATTAAGCCATTATTTAACCAGTCACTTGAGAATTAATTATTATTTACAACAACAGCCTGGCAGGAGAATAACAGCCTCATGGAGGACATACAATTGAAATTTAATATTATATTTCCAACATTTCCTGTGTATTTTCGATGCAGATAAAAAGTGCCTAAGTTGCATTATAATGCCAGGATATGCCTACTTTCAGACAACTAATGACTGGTGAAATGCCTCAGATGGAAAACAGACATGCTATGTTGGTACTATTTTTCCCAAAATATTTATAGAATATTTACAAAGTATTTGATAAAACACTGGGTGTAAAATATTTTTTTGGGAGAAACAAAATTGATCCCATTTTAACATGATGTTATATGATCTTGATAGCTTTAGTCAGAGTATTTTTTTAATTTACACAATATTCTCATGAATTCTCATATCCATGAACTTATGCTGCTTTTCATTCGAGTGGCTTGTTTTTCAATCAGCCCCTGATTAAAATCAGATGTGTCTCTGAAGTTGGTCGAGAACTTCCACTTATTTCTCCTCCATCTCATTCTGCTTTCCCTTGTGATAACTGATAACAGACGCTCATTTAAATCCTATCTTCAAGGCTACAGTCAATACAGTCATAAAGTCACATTTTATTGGCATGATCTGGCATTTTAAGTATTTTTCAAAATATAGCTAACATAATATAGGCCTACAGAAAGGATACACGAAATGAAGCGGAAAATAAAGCAAATAGGGCTACATAACAATGGATAATTAAAATTTAATATTATTATAATCTTATCCATTTCTGATAGTTCCAGGTTGCCATGGTATCACAGGTTGTTTACACATGTAACTCGTGGCCATGAGAAATAGATGTCGTTCCCTCACCATATGATCTCGAGGCTACGACTTTACATTGCGTGGCCACGACATAAGGATGTCGTTACCTCGACAAAACTATCTTGTGGTCATGAGTTATTATCATGTTCCTACGAATTAATATCTTGTGGCCACGACATATTATCACGTTCCCACAAGTTTATATGCTGTGGCCACGACAAAACTAAGTGAACCGAACATGTCCCCTCCCGGTCACCGTAACTTTCTAATGTTAAAATTTTTGTCACTGTTTTTACGAGTTTACACTTCAGAGTAAAAGAGTATGCTATCCGAGGGGAGGGCTCCAAGCTCAAGTACAATCCAATAGTAAGAAGTTGGGGAAAACTGTTGAGGAACATAGGTGAGTCGGCTATGTATACAGGCCTCCTCTCGTGCCGATTGAATAGATCATTTGAATGTGTTACTCCTGAACTTTTTTAATAAAACTCATGTATTGAAGCCCCTCATTTCTTTCAAGATGTTTTTCTACTTCTTGCCATAAATCTTTATTGTTGTACAACAATAAGACATCAGCAAAAACTAGTCAGATAACCACTGATGACCCTGAAGAGGTTTGTTTTTGTTAGTTTGTTTAGCTGATAGTAATTACAGATTAAACAATAATATCCCCATGAGACACTTTAATGACTGCCTTGCAATGATGTCTGCTACGTCAACACAATGGCTGTTGTGTTACCAGGGATGAATTGTGCACTTAATAAGAACAACAGTATACACTAACAATCCTCTAGCACCTCTCACAACAGCTCTTACCATGCTCTCTCTCTTTCTCTCTTTCTCTTTCAAAAAATCTGAAGGTTTTATGTCCACCTTAAACTAGCTGTGGCTTTGTTGTAAGCTCCTCAACCCCTTCTGGTCTTCATTTTATACTGCAGCCATACACATGCCACTTGTGATGTCGGATATAATGCAGCTTGTTTAGACCTCTTTTAATACAGTTTGTGCTGTTTATATCATTGAAACGTATACAAGAAAATAAGCAAATAAATAAAACAAAATGTAACAATTCACTCTATTGAAACTAAGTATAGTTTATGCATAGTTTTGTGTTCTAAATTATTATGCAAGTGACATATCAGTAGGATTTCAGAACAATAAACAGATTTTAGTTTTAAATCAGATTTCAGATTGGTTTTTCAAAGAGGGTTTGTTTTATTTGTCATATCTTTTTAGATAACTGGTATCAATCTCAGACAGGTTTGTTAAATAGTTTGCCAGGTCTTCTTAGGTAAATGGAAACCCTACTTAAAGAGTTCCACATTATTAAGCAATAATGTGGAACTCTTTATTCCACATTTGTTGCACATTATTAAGCAAGTCACAGTTCTCATGCAATATGGGGAGGAAGAAAGATCTTTTTTAAGATGAAAAGCAAGAAATGGTGCAATGTTTTGCAAAAGGCATGAGGTCAACTGATAGTTTGACTGAATAGAGATTTTCTACTGTCAAAAGATTTGTGATTGATTTAGACCACAGATGAACTTGGTCATATAATTATATGGTCTTATTAAGGAAAGTTTCTGTAAAACAAATTTATTGCATTAAAAGGGCAGCTATAAAAAGCTTGTTTTTATTCAAGTTTTTGTAAAGCTATAAAAATACTTTTAAAAAATTGAAAGTATTTGACTAATTAAAAACGTTGTCTGTGATCCAATCAGAAGTGGTCAGCACTTAATACAGGTAGAAACAGGATCTCGCCCTTCAGAAAAGACCAGCATGAATAGATTTACGTTGGTTTGTGCTGGTTAATGCTGGTTTGATAACTAGCATGGTTTTTCTTGAAAAGCTGGTTGACTAAAATAGTTTTTGTGAAGCTGTTTTGAGGGGCTCTAATCTGTGGCAGAAGAGTGAAGGATGGCCTTTGTGATGCCATTTGTAAACATCACGCCTGAATTGCTCATACCACAGAGACTGATGGATCCTTCTGCAGTGGCATCAACCCTTTATTTACAGATTACTGCCCTTTATTCTGTGTCATTTAGTTGGGAGGGCCAGAGAGCCATTGAACTCCACATTTTGGACAACACTCATCTGGAGATATGACAACACAACTTCATCAGGCTTTTATGCTGGAGGGTTATCTCTGTGTTGGTTATGAAAAGTAATATTGCATACAAAAAGTAAATTCACAATTAAACAACTACAAGACGAATGTTGTTAATTTTTACAGCTCTTATGGTATTTCTGTCAGAAGTGTTTAAAATATGTTTGTGTCTCTTTTTTTTTCATTTTAGGACGGTAGGAAGTAAAAACGAGGGAAAGCAAAGGGGGCAAGGATTCTGGGACATGATGTAAACTGGACTCAAACATGCATCCCTGTTAGTCATTCACTCTTCTTTGTCACATTTTGTTGTCATTTCAAGGTTTGTTATTGTTTTTAATTGAAATCTGACTGGCCTGACATAAATTTTGTTTAAAACAGCCTAAATTTTTCTTTACCTTCACTGAAAGGCTTATGTCCTTGGTTGTTTGTGATCGCACTGCATGCTTGTCAGAGTTTTTGTGATTGCTTTACAAAATTTGTTGTGGGTGGATTCATGACATTCTGTCTCCAGGGCAACGTACATTTAAGTCTGTACATGTGACAGAACCCAGGTGATACAACAGAAAATATCCTCCATTACAGTACAAAAGACAATGTTTTAGTTAGTTTGTCTTTTAATTGCCTTGAATAACTTTTAAATACATTTCACACTGTAGTCGACAGATGTGATGATTTTATCTGGAGTGCATTTGAATTTGCCACAGCTTTAGTAAAATGCACATTCATCATGGTCATGATTGAATGAAAAAAAGTGTACCTCAGAAGATGGTAGATTCAATATTGATTTGAAATGAAACTATATTTCATTCATACTGCTAATGTTGGATTTGTTCAAGCCTCTTGCAGATTATCTGTCAGAAAATCCCTCTCCCGATTTAGTATACATTATTAACATTATTGTTTCTGGTGCAGCTTCCACTTGTGTGCTTTTTCCACATGATGAACTCAACATATGCCTGGCCCAGTTATTAATGCACACCTTAAAGAGCTTTTTGTGAGTGCATTTATCAGCAAGAGAAGTCTTGCTCAACTCTTTTTTTTTTTCCATAAAAAAGTGCTCCACAAGCGAGACTCAGAAGTAATAAAAACAAATTAAATATAAATCCCTTATATGCAAAGGCATCCAGCTATTGCTGTAGCTGAATAAAAAGATGTAGGCTTAAATGTTTTTGACTGATGAAATGTGAAGAGAATTGGCTCACAATTGCAACAGTATATGTTTTATATTGTGTTCTTCGAGCCATCTCGGTTATTTTACATAATGTATTTATAATGCAATGCTAATCGACACTGTATCACTGTATAGAATACTATAAAATAATATAATTTATACCTCATTCTGTGATAAGAAGATACAGCAGTTCACAAAAGAAAGTTACAACCCAAATTCCGGAAATGTTGGGACGCTTTTTAAATTTGAATAAAATTAAAACCAAAAGACTTTCAAATCACATGAGCCAATATTTTATTCACGATAGAACAAAGATAACATAACAAATGTTTAAATTGCAAAATTTTACAATTTTATGCACAAAATGAGCTCATTTCAAATTTGATGCCTGCTACAGGTCTCAAAATAGTTGGGACGGGGGAATGTTTACCATGGTGTAGCATCTCCTCTTCTTTTCAAAACAGTTTGAAGATGTTTGGGCATCGAGCTTATGAGTTTCTGGAGTTTTGGTGTTGGAATTTGGTCCCATTCTTGCCTGATATAAGTTTCCAGCTGCTTAAGAGTTCATGGTCGTCTTTGACGTATTTTTTGTTTAATGATGCACCAAATGTTCTCTATAGGTGAAAGATCTGGACTGCAGGCAGGCCAATTCAGCACCCGGATTCTTCTACGACGAAGCCATGCTGTTGTTATAGCTGCAGTATGTGGTTTTGCATTGTCCTGCTGAAATACACAAGGCCTTCCATGAAATAGACATCGTCTGGAGGGGAGCATATGTTGCTCTAAAACCTTTTATATACCTTTCAGAATTCATAGTGCCTTCCAAAAAATGCAAGCTGCCCATACCTTCAGAGATGCTGGCTTTTGAACTGAATGCTGATAACACGCTGGAGGGTTTCCCTCCTCTTTAGCCAGGAGGATGTGGCGTCCGTGATTTCCAACAAGAACGTCAAATTTGGACTCATCTGACCATAGAACACTTTTACACTTTGAAACAGTCCATTTTAAATGAGCCTTGGCCCACAGCACTCGACAGCGCTTCTGGACTATGTTCACATATGGCTTCCTTTTTGCATGATTGAGCTTTAGTTGGCATCTGCAGATGGCATGGCAGATTGTGTTTACTAACAGTGGTTTCTGGAAGTATTCCTGGGCCCATTTAGTAATGTCATTGACACAATCATACCGATGAGTGATGCAGTGTCTTCTGTGGGCCCGAAGACCACGGGCATCCAATAAAGGTCTTTGGCCTTGTCCCTTACGCACAGAGATTTCTCCAGTTTCTCTGAATCTTTTGATGATGTTATGCACTGTAGATGAGATTTGCAAAGCCTGTAAAATTTCTCCATTTAAACATTTGTTATGTTATCTATGTTCAATTGTGAATAAAATATTGGCTCATGTCTTTTAGTTTTCATTTTATTCAAATTTAAAAAACGTCCCAACATTTCCAGAATTTGGGTTGTATTTCAAACACTCGATTTACACAATAGTGTAAATAGTGCAAATAGTTTTTAGTAAAAAATGTTATTCTAATATATTGTTGTACTTTGACGCTGTATTACTAAGTAGTGATGGGAGAAATTAACCTTTTCGAAGCTTTGAATCAATTGACTCTATGCACGGTCGCTTCTGCATATTTTAGGCTGCATCCGAAATCTTAAGCACCTGACTTATGGAGTTAGAAAAGACTAAATAATCAAGCAAAAAAACATGATGCACACATGTGTATCTGATTTCACAAGCATGAAACCTAATTCACGTGCGCAAAAAAAAATATATACATGCACAAAAAGCAATTCATGTGCGCGAAATAAAATTATATATTCATAAAATACATTTCACAAATGCAAAACAAAATTCATAGATATTCATAGATTCACTGCAAGATTTAGTCTATATACTGTTTTAATATAGTTAATAAATATCACACGAAGAGTGCAGTTTTTCTCCAGATATCAGCATGGTAACAAATATGACCGCAACTTTCAGACACCGGGCCTTATTTTAACAATCTAAGTGCATGGTCTTAAGCTCATGGTGCAGGTGCACTTAGGTGTGAATCCTCTTTTGCTAGTTTAACAATGGAAAAAATTTTCAGCGTGCCAGGTGCATGGTCCACAATTGTTGTACCTATTCTTTTAATGAGTCATCGGTGTGTTTTGGGTGTAACATGCAATAAACCAATCAGAGTGTCATCTCCTTAATCTCTACATGGAGATTAAGGACGCGGACAGGACCGCCTTCCTCGACTCTCCAGTGACACCCACCGGCTTTTTTGGACCCGCTGTACATGGCTTCGTGGAGTGCTTCACCATAGTACAGAAGTCGTCACAAGCAATGTGCCACTTCCTGCCCAAGTGCTTTAGCTCGGCGGCTGTTTAAAGTCACCAGAAGGCTCCGCTGACTCAACAGCCCACAAAGCCTGCCCCGTCGCCTGAGAGCCTGAGCTCCAACAGCGCCCTCAGCCTACCAAGTTCTATCCCTTTCATAACGGGCCCCCGAAGCCATCCTGATCCGTCATGAAAGAAGAGGAGACGGTTAAGTCCCACAGAGGCCAGATCACCCTCGAAAAAGTCCCACATTTTCCTTCCAACCCCCCATTCAGCTCTGGTGGGGGGTTGACATTGCCAACTCTGCCCGTCCCACCCACGCTGCAGATGCCCAAGGAAACTACCGCTGTGATAGCGGACCCACTGGCTATAAAGAGCACTTTTCCCCTTCTCAACAACATGATCATCAGTTCCCTGCCCTTGTGCAGCAAACTGCCCCCCAAAAAGCTCAGACTCTTTGCTGCCCGGCTTTAGGCATGGGAAGCCATCCCAGGCGTGTCAAGCTGGGTTCTGCAGACTATAAAATGGGGCTACTCGCTTCATTTCGCTCGCAGGCCTCCCAGCTTCAGGGGTGTGGTTCAAACTTCAGTTCAGGACAATGGTGCTCCAAAGTGCATCTGCTAGTGAAGGGTGCCATAGAAATGAGTCAGGCATTTACAGCCGCTATTTCCTTGTTCCAAAGAAAGATGGTGCCCATCCTCAACCTCAGCCTCCTGAATTGTGCATTATTGAAGCAGCCATTCAGGATGTTGTCTTTGAAGTTGATCCTCACGCAAATCTGCCCAGAGGACTGGTTCTTATCAGTGGATCTGAAAGATGTTTACTTTCATATCCAGATAGCCCCTCATCACTGACTGTTCTTGATATCTGCATTTGAGGGGGTGGCTTACCAATATACAGTCCTCCCATTCAGCCTGTCTTTGGCTCCACGCACTTTTACCAAGTGCATGGACGCGGCTCTCTCCCTTCTGAGACAGGCGGGAATCCGGTTCATGAACTACCTCGACAACTGGTTAGTGTTGCCTCGGTCGGAGGACAAGCTTTGTGCACACAGGTCACTGCTCCTCAGTCACCTGGAGCATGTTGGGCTCAGAATAAATTCAGCCAAGAGCTTCCTGTCTCCCAGCAGGCGAGTCGCTTTCCTGGGAGCAGTTATTGAATCGGCCCAAATGTGAGCCTGGTGCCTGGATCATGCCAGAAACGTTTACTAAGTATTCAGCTGCTAGCGGCATCTTTCAAAGTATGGACTTTCCTTCCCCTCAAATCTTTCCAGAGGTTGCTCAGCCTGATGGCAGCCGCCTCCTCAGCAGTACCATTGGGCCTGCTCCACATGCGGCCCCTGCTGTATTGTGTGAAAGCCCGAGTCCCATCCCACACTTGGCGCCAGGGACGTTTGCGCCTCAAGGTGGACCATCGTTGTCACAGTTGTGGAAGGTCTCTTGCCCATATCAGACAGGCGTCCAATTGGGACTGACCTCCAGATAGAAGGTTGTCACAGATGCCTCCAACTCGGGTTGGAGAGCTCTGTGTGACGGTAGACCGGCATTTGGCTACTGCTCCAGCTTGGAGCCATGCCTGCATATCAATGGCCACGAAATGATGACGGTTTTCCTGGCTTTTAAAACCTTCCTGCCAGCCCTCCCAACAAGTTAGCCTATGTTGCCTAGGGTCCTCGTAGTAACACCCTAGGACTGTGCTTTTAATCATAATAGCATTAAAATTCTGCATTGAAAAGGTTTTAGTGTTGTTAATTGAATGTTAATCCTTGGGATAAGATAGCTGGTGTGAATATTACAATGTACAATCTAATTGAAATGTCTGACATAATGTACCTTAACCCATGTGGCGTTTAGCATGGCAAATCCTGTCTATAACTCTGAAAGGATTGTGGTTTTTCATATGAACATTTAAGCTGTTGTTCTGAAGCTTATTTTAGATTTGGGCTCAGAAAGCAGATATGAGACATATGAGAACACACACAAAAAGACACACACTCTAAAAAATAAAGGTTCTTTATTGGCATCTATGGTTTCATGAAGAACCTTTAACATTCATGGAATTTTTAATTTTACAAAATGTAAATGTTCATTGTATTGGAAAAATGTTCTTAAGACTATATTAACTCCTGATCCTTTGTCTTTATGAAATAATCTAGAGAAGGGCTTTTAGACACACATTGGTTACAGTGACATTATCTCTGTTCTTTCTCTCTTTTTCTCTCTCCCTAATATCCTTAGTAAAGGGTTGTACTCTTCATAATAAATCTGTTTACTTTTCTTGGCTCTTAAATGGTTCAATAGATCCTGTGTTGGGTATGGGGTCGGAGCTATTTTCTATCACTGAATGATTTTTACAGGAAGGAGTCTAAACAAATTAAATTGTACATCATGTATAGAATTTTTAGTGAGTGAGTGCCTCATGGAGTTGAACCACAGGGGGCTGCTGGGAAATTCATATCTTTATGCAGTTTAGTGGTGTTGTTGACAGGTCTAGATAAAGTTCAAGCTCCTAAATATGTCAAATTTCTGGGTTTAAAAGAAAAAGCCTTATACTTTCTTTTACAATTTACTGTAACATAGTGCACCGAAAGCCACAGAAAAACATTGAAATAAATAAATAAATAAATTAGGGCCCTTTATGAGGCTCATCGTGAATATTCATGAATATGCAAAATGGTATGAAGGGGATTTGTTTGCATAGATTTCACGGTTAATGACCACTTGACCAAACCTCCTTTTTCTTGCTGTCTCAGAAGACACTGAGGTGGGTACAAGGTTCTGGTTTTACAGCAGATCTCCCTGAGACAATGCTCACAGAGGCACACATTCTGACAGAGCACACATATTTAGAGAACACTTTTAGCTTTATATTTACAAATAAAGCAAGCATAAGTGTATGGAGATAGATTTGACTCTACCCACAGACTACTCAAGCCAATCAGATAACGACCACATAGCGCTGACTGATCGTGGCACTTTCTCGCTACAACCAATCACGTTTTGCTTTACAATCATGGGCAGTCTCGCCCTGCATTGGCTTAGATGGGAGGTATAGGGTTCTTAAACATAGTTACAGTAAAAAGATGTTTAAAATTTAGATTTTGTTATACCATTAGACCGTGTTGGGACTGACCTCCAGATAGAAGGTTGTCACAGATGCAAGCCAACTATTATATTTTATGCGTTGTTTGAAAATGTCAGAGAAACAGTACTCTCTGTATGACAACAATGCAATGGATACAGACACGTTATGGAAGCGTCAAGTTAATCAAGATAGAACAGAAAGCGTCAATAAGCTATTAACTTAACTAACTGGATTCAACCTTAAACATGCGAGTTCGTGAAATATGGAACTGTCGTCAAGCAACAGCCAACAATCAAACATTTTAATGACGGAGCAGCAAACCAGCTATTAAACATTAGGCCTACAAGTAATAAAACATTTCATAAATGTTTTAACGTTACCATTGTTTGTAGAGAAGACCTGCTTGAGTTCTTTTTAAACGTCTGACAGGTTGTTGAATTCCAAATAGACGGGTTTCTTGTATACAAACAATACTGGATACACGAGCATTCAGGGGGCAAAACTGCTAACAGGTGTTATGGCAAGTTCTGCATGCACCTCATGGGAGGTAACAGTCATTTATGCTGAGAAAAGAGATGGATGCAAATCTCTACAGGTAGCCTACAACATCTGTTCTGCCGAATTATTTATCACCATTAATGAACCCCACAAAGAATATTATATTGTTTTTAAACAGTACTTTGGAGGTGCATGCGATTCTTGGCATGTTATGCAGAACTCGGCATAACACATATAGAAGATTGTAACATTAATCAACCATTGTAATTAACGTAGATTTCGCATTGTTTGTCAATTCTTGTTGACTCAATAATAAACTGCCATTTCAGAGTTGGATCATTTGTTTGGGTTTCATTTAAATATTAATATAACATTATGTAAAACCTTAGCTAACAACAGCTGACTAGCTAAGTTATAACCTTAGTCATTAGGGGCCCGTTTCAATAAGGAGGTTCAACCAACTCTGAGTTAAAACTTGAACTCTGAGTTGACTTACCCTGAAATGGGAAACTCTGAGTTTTCTGTTTCAGAACTGCTGAATTCAGTTAGTTCAATCGACTCTGAGTAGGTTGACTCGGATAAGCGCGTGCACCACGACTATGAAAAGCCATTATCAATGGAGCTCCAATATTACGATTCACCATGGTAACAGCACGTGACAAATGGATGTCCGCATACTTCTGAGTCAATGCAAGTTTAATTCTTATCACTGTTATAATATCAAAGGTATCCCACATGCAAAAAAAGGAAGAAAAAAATTACTATTTAAGTGCATTTTTTATTTATTTTGCAAATTATGTTCTATTTACCATGTAGGCTAAAAGTAGCAGTTCTGTGCAATAAGTGTAAATAGTAATTAGATGCTATTTATATTTTATACTGGCAGATACATACTTTTTGCACCTCAGTATTGTCGTACATTAACAGGATGCAATAATAACAATGTTAACTACTTAAACACTCATTATTACACACTTGTTAGGCCATTTACTTCCACTTTTTCTTCATTTTTATTGAAAATAAATGCCTTTCTGATGTGAAGGGAAAAGGGAGAAGAGCGAGCTCAGCGAAAGGCAGATTCGAACTCGTGTCACAAGTTAGTTTTGCTCACCCAACACGCTACTGCTTACACCACTGAAGTCATTAATCATGTGTTGTTTTTAACGTTGTGTGATAATGGTGGGCGGAGCTACTGTAAACTTGCACTTAGTAATAGACACTCCGAATAATCTTTTTTTTCCGTTTGCATTAAGATTATTTTTATTTACCACACTGGCAGATATTGTAATTTTACTTAAGTAAAATGCACTTAATTTAGATCCCCCCAGGAAACAAGACTAAATATCTTATATAATTTTCTTATATAGAAAATCCATCTTGATTTAAGAATTTTTAGATATTTGTACTTGAAATAGGACAAAAAATACTCAGTAAGAAAAGCAATTTTGCAGCGTGAATGAATGAATGAACTATTTAAACATCACTTACACTTTAAAAAGGGGGAGGAGATCAAAAGAAACTCTGGGTTTACCGAAGAAAACCTGCTCCTGACCAGGTTAGGTTCACATAGTAAGTTACCATGGTAACTGACTCTGAGTATAAGTTACCTCTCTTTCAGAAACAGGCTTGACTTAACCTGCTTTCTCGAGTTTGACATACCTCCCATTCTGAAACGGAAAACCCAGAGTTTCCCTCATTTCAGGGTTAACATACTCAGAGTTTTTACTTAACCTCCTTTCTGAAACGGGCCCCAGGAGAAGTACAGGTCCATTAACTGCCAGTGACGTGGTTGCACGGCACAGCTTGTAGACAGTATCGGACCGTAATAATGTAATCCGTTTATTTCTTATGATTATAATGTCTTCTATTTGCTGCATCACGCTTGTGTCAGGTAGAGGTGGTGTTATAGCAGAAGGTTGTTGCGATTGGTCAGCGCAATGTGGCCGTTATCTGATTGGCTTGAGTAGTTGGTGGGTGGAGTCGACCTATTTGTGGATTTGTCTACAGTCTTGTTGCTAGAATTGTTTCAAAATCCACAAATGTGCAGGAAGAGACTATTTATTCTTGTGAATTTAATTCATTTCTGTGATACTCACATATTTTTGTGGATCTCATTCTATGTATTTGTGCATATTATTATTTTCTGTGAATCTCTTTACATTTATTTGTGGGTCATAATCTATTTTATTTAGAATGGAGCAAAAATACCCCAATACGAGCAGCGCATCAGCTTAACTACATTGTCGCTGCAGCTGCAGACACGCGCAGGCTTGTTCAAGATGCATCGGCGCTGTGCAGACAGATCGGTGTACGACATCAAATTGCCCCGAGAGCAAACGACTCCTTATGCTTTTGAATCGCTCTCACGGTACTTTGATGTCATATGCCAATCGGTTTGCGCAGCGCCGATGCATCTCGAACAATTCATACTGGAAGTGTTTGTACAGCGGCTCCAAGCTGCATGTACAGTGAGCATTTCTTTACAAAGACAACTAGAAATTTATAAGTTGTTCATTTATAAATGATCTGCTGTGACATCACAACCATGGTGCATTGTGGTCTACAGCTCTGCCTGAAGTGTACATGGTGAGTAATACACGTTCCCTCGGTCAAAATCGAATGGCCCGAGTGTCTGTCCAGATAAACTTCCCTTGTCCACTTGACGAAGTTGAACACCACTAAAATGGCGGTGGAGATTCCCCCAGAGGAGAAGTGCTTAGGGAAGTTGGCAAGTGTATTGCAGTGTCCCAATTCACCCACTTACATTATGCCATAAATGTGTGTGAAGAAAATGAACATACTTTTGAGTGTGTAGCAGAAGAGGAATAATGGACACCTCGTCATAACTGCGTCTTTAACAGACAGCTCTGTCACTTAGTTATGTGCATCCTGTCAGTTTAAAATGCCCCGTCAATCATCTTGTCACAGTTAAATCCTCCACATTCAATTTAACTTAATTTCCTATTAGGACTCTGCAATATGGACAAAATTTCTTTGGTCAATAGCGCAATTTCGATTTTAATCACGATTTTGACACACACAGACACGCTTTACATTCATAAATGCATTCAGTGTGAATTTGAAACATATTTCCAAAGGAAACCAATTAGACCTTTATCAAAAAGCTGTAACATGTCTCTAGACAAAATAATAAGTAAAAGGTGTAACAAAATGTTTCTAGAAACAAATACTAATGTAAGTAATCAAACCATCAAAACAATACAAAAAACAACCCAGACTAAAGTCTCTCAAATAACTATAATTAGAACGATTAAATGTTTGATGGTTTTTTGCTAAGAAAACCAGCATGTCCACCATTTCTGGTTTCAAGCATGAACGTTGGCATAAGCAGCCTATGACTATAAATTAATTAGAAAGGTCTAATGATTAATTATAAAATATTATATTATGATAAAAATCTGTGACAACAATTTCTTTATTTTTGTCAGGAGGTATGCAAAATCATTGTAAGTCAGTGTATTTAATATTAAATATGTGCCTCTTGCATCCACTGTGGAAACTCCTGTACACTGGAGAAAAACATTGATTAAAGAACTTTGAGGGAAGCCTATAGAGAGAAGAATTTATTTTTCCTATTTTTACCCAGAATAGGATTGAGTAAGCTTTACTTGGTGCTAAACATGTCTGTTTCATACTGGACACCAGAGAGCGCCCTTGAGCAGAAACTGCAAATATGTCTCGCAGAAGTACTGCAATCATACTATCGGTGTTACCGAATAAAAAGATAGAAGCACTTTGATTGATTAAACATGAATATAATAAATAAACGACTAAGACAATACATGGTTTATCTGTGTTCAAGCCTTCTCGGGTATTTCCATAATAATGTGTATTTATAACGCAGTGCTAATCAAAATACAATTTCAAACACTCGACTGACGTTATGAAGTGAGTTTGGAGTAAAAACACCTTATTAAATGTTTTTTGTTGTCGCTTCCAGTGTGAATATTTTCACGTGTCTGCAGCTGCAGAGTTGATGTTACTCTGACATGAAGCTGACACGCCGCTCACGCTTGTAGTGTGTAAGTGAACAGCAGGAACTTATGCTGCCTTCATGTGCTACCGGAATTTTCATAAATACGAGTTTCCTAGGTAAAAAAAAAAAAAACATGAACGCCCTCCCATTTCGAAACTTGAATGCGATTAGCTCGTAATCAGGACTTCAGAAGTAAATTATCAAATTTCCAATAGCACTTGAAGGTAGCAATAAATACACAAAGGTGATGAGCTAAATGATAAACATCTGTGATGATAGTTAGTGTCCATGGTAACAGATAGGTGGCGGGAAAATCAAACAAAGGAACACAGGAACTGAAGAATTACAAACTAAAAGTCCATGAACAAAACTAACTGAACAGAATGGTGACAATGGTATCGTTTATAGGGAAGAGAAACTGTTTTATCGCATTGCATGATCATTTGATGTGTAGAATTCCGTTCACAATATTGATCTGCCATGAAAAATGTGTCATGCGCTGGGCGCACGCTGCTGCTTCAGCCATCATATGGTATGAAATATAAACACATTAAATATATGTGTTCAACAAGCTGACAGAAGTCAATCCATTTCTTTATTGGAAACATGTAAATGTAAAAGTTTTTTGTTGTCATTGTAAATATTAACTTTCCCATCGCCATGGAGGAGAATCAAAGAGAGTCACATTCAGCGGACAGAATTATTTTTTTGTATTTATTTCAACAAATGACAACCAAAATCACATCCATAGAAGCTTGTGAACAGCTGCGTTAAAGTTCTGCTAATTCACAAGCCGAGTGAGAGTCATACTCACAAATGTAATGTAAATTATTAAACCAAACAAAATACAAAACTTTCAAAAACACTCAGCAATGTGATTCTTTTATTGAGTGAAAGGCTGTGGGTTTAATCAGTGACATTATTACTAGATTTGTTATCTGCCATCTTTTCGTCACTTCCCCGTCACCGTAGAAAAGACGTATTACATTCGATTACGTTGTCCAATTTTCCCTTGAAAGATGATGTGAGTTAATATGGCAATTCTCAGTGCAGCTTGAATGACCTACAATGGCGGCATTTTTCAAAATCATGACAGAAAATCAAAATACAGCTCTGAACTCACTAGCAGAAAGGCAGCGTGATCCTCCCAGTATGGCATATAAACCAAGCAGTTAGAACTCAATGTCAGGATTCTGTTTTGTCATGTCTTTTATTTTGTAATTTGTCATTCATGTTCTGTTGTAGTTCTTGTCATGGTCATTGTAGTTTTTATTTATGTTAATTAGTTCCAGGTGTTTCTTATTTTAGGCCTATTTAATCATGTGCTAGATCTTGCTCTGGGTAGAGTATTGTTGATTTGTATGTGTGCCTTTCATGTGATTATGGATGCCTTTAGCCCAAGGGCGTAGATTTGGTTTCAACATTGGGTGGGTTGAACGTTGGTATTTAGCCTGTTATATATATATATATATATATATTATTAGTATTATTATTTTTAAATAATAATCTGTTTTATGTGTAGCGTTATTGGATAATTTATTTCTTCTCTATCTATCTATCTGAAATGTATGTATAATCATTCATCAAATTCTAACAACTGAGTGATTCTAAAAAGAAAAAAAAAAATTAAATATTGAAACCGCCAGTAGGCGGCAGCGATTCGCTTTTTATTGAGTGAGTGTGAGCCACTTAAATCGTTCATTCAGCCAATTCGTTCAAAAGTCAGATTAATTTAGGAAGAAAACAAACACTGATGTGAATACTTTTGTCATTGATAATTACAGACACTATTGAAAAATTAACTAACAAAACAGACGGCTGTTTTGGTAACTGGTTACAGTTACACTATGTTACAGTTAAGGCTAAATTGCAATGGATTAGCTAGCTAAAATATATGTGTTACTTAGCTATTACAATATTCCCAGACCTCCTTCTCAGTACATGCTTTATTCTTTTTAACGTCCCTCTTTGACCATTAGTTTAATATAATTGGCTGAGCAGCCGTTATCTTCATTTTTGGCGCTACCCGTGCTCTCTCATTCAAACAGTACAGCACCACTCGCTTTGTTTTGGTGAAAGTGCGACGCGCATTGGTTGGACGTTACCATTCGGTTCAGTGGAGGGGGAGTATTTTTATTTTATTTTTTTGTCTGATTTTTTACAAACTCATATTTGATTAGAAACAAAATCATTGTTACAAAATAAATGAATTCTACATATTTTTCATTTTATCTAATGTGATTTTCATGTTGAAATATTGGGGGGTTGCAACTGATGGATTTGAATATTGGGGGGGTTACCTCCCCCCATCTCCCCCACAAACTACGCCCCTGCTTTAGCCTATACTTCATGTTCTGTGTCCTGAAGTGATGGATGTCTCTCATGTTTGGAGCTATTAAACATCTTTTTATCTGCATATAGATCCAGATTGTTGTTTGTTTGTTTGTTTTTGTTTGCTTTTTGAGGCCACGGTACACTCAACATGGCTTGACATCAGCTTCACATTCTCTTCTTGAAATTTAAAAGTCTTATATATTTCAGAATATGCAAAAAAAAAAAAAGCAAAAAAGAGGCTAGTATAGATTTTATATTATTAAGATGTGAAATTAAGATATGTTTTAGTGTTAATTCTGAATGCTCCATGAGTAAAGGCCAGTTTTTCCTTAAGCTGATGTTATCTGCCCTGTATATTGTCCTCTTTTGCCTCAGGGGGAAAAAAACCCATTCTGATTCTGGTGAGAGCTCTTTTCCTGCTTTTAGCATATCTGATAAGGGGTCAGATGAAACAAACTGAAAGTGAGCGTCTCTGCAAGCCTATGACACAGTGAGACTACAGAGCATGGGTAAGTGTTCAGTGTGTCTGTGTGTTGCGGGGGATTAGTATTGATCCTCTGACATCACTCCCAAATGTTGCATCGATCAGCCATCTGATTGATGTTCTCTCCACACAGTGCAGCACACACACTAATGACCGAGTCACATGTTGCTCACCAACACACACATTACACACAGAACAACCGAACATGCAGTGAGGGAGTGCATTGTTATATTCATTTAGATTATTTTGGATTTGACAAAATCTTTTCTTACATTGTGTTCTCTGTGGTAGATTTCACTTTTTTTTTTCTTGGTATGTTTTCCTACATGTATTAGGATTGAATTGGATCAATCAGTACATTTCCTGCTACTGACAAATTCATTAATCTGTATAAAAAAATCATCCTATTTTAATCCCCTGTCAAAATGAATTCAGTAATATCAAAACACTACAAAGATTCCAGGAGCAACTGACATGGACAAAGAACCAAAACATTAGTTTCTGCCTACAAACCCAATAAACAATAGGTTTAATAATAACCTATATAAATAATGAGCCTAAAATTGTATACCTAATAAAAAAATACATTGAAATCACTATGGGGCTCAATTAAGTAGGAATAGTCTTTTCTAAGAGTCAGCTGTGTATTATAAAGTGTAAAGCATTCTGTTGTAGTGTACTGTATAACAGTGACTGGTGACAGTTTTTTTTCTTGACTCATTAACCCCCTCTGTTGGCAAATATTACGTACAGCTGAAATGACGTTTTAAAGGGTAGTTCAACCAAAAATTATTTCTGTCATTAATTACTCACCCTCATGTTCCAAACCCAAAAGACCTTTATTCATCTTTGGAACACAAATTAAGATGTTTTTGATGAAATCCAAGGGTTTCTGATCTCCCTATAGACAGCAATGTCATAACCAATTTCAAGGCCCAGAAAAGTAGTAAAGACATTGTTAAAATAGTCCATGTGACTACAGTGGTTCAACCTTAATGTTGTGAAGCGACAAGAATACTTTTTTGTACGCAAAAACAAAACAAAAATAATTACTTTATTCAACAATTTCTTCTGTTCCCTGTCAGTCTCCTATGTTCCCTGTCAGTCTCCTATGTTGTTCACGTTGTAAACACAGTGCAGCACTTCCGGGTTCTACGTCAGAATGCCGTTTAATAAAAAAATATCTTGATTTGTGTTCCGAAGATGAACAAAGGTCTTACAGGGTTTGGAATGACATGAGGGTGAGTAATTAATGACGTTTATTTGGATTATTAATTCAAAGCTTATTTTAAACTGAAGCTTTTTTTATTAAAATATATTTCTTTAAACATCTTTTTCAAATAGCACAATATTATTAAATTTGGTAGTTTTTTTGGCCATGTAGCATGGTATAATGGTATAATCTCATTGTATTCTTTACTATAAAATACCATTGTATATGAAATGAATGTAATAGCTTTATTCACCAAGCTCTGATTGTTATTTTGAGTTGTGCTACTACTTTGTAAGTGTACTAGTAGTCAGGCCTTGATGTGCCTTTTCAGGTCTGCTCATGAAGTTCAGGGTCAAAGACAATCAGTAGCTTGTAACTCCCCGTGAAGCATCCTTAATTAGTTGTGCTTTTTTTCAAGTTTTTCAACAGAGTGTAGGACACATTGCAAAAACAACCTTGTTCTGTTAGGGACTGAAGAGGGTCTAAGGAGTCACGGAGGATTCTGTTCATGTTGGAACATAACCAGTGGTTCAAGACAGCAGGTGTGTACAGAATGTGCAATTTTATTTACAATCTTAGAAGATTTCTAGAAGTGCACATTTACCAGGTCGCTATAAGATAAGAATACATTAGTGCTATAGGCCTTATGAGTCAATGGCATTAAAAAAATGTAAAAAAAAATAAAAATAATAATTAACAAGAAATATTCAGCATTTGTGAATACAGTGTTGATATTGTTGAAGTGCTTGATTAGATCACTGGTTGAGTTTCTAAAAATGATGACCATGTAAAGACTCAACACAGAACCCACTCCTGTTAATATTTGTCGACGGGAGAACAACACATGCTCACTGTGTTATATGGTCAAAACCACTGTGTAATATTCGAAATACCTAACTTACTATTAATTTAAATATTCCAGGAGCGAGAACAGGGTATTCATTTTAGCCATATTTCTTTATAAACAGAATAGTCCAAAAGAGGGCAGCATACTTCAGTTGAAGATTGTGTTTCAGGACCAAAGGCTTTGTTCAGGATGCTGTATTTCATTCACTTTGTACTGTACTTATTTTAAGTCTCCATTAAACGCAATGTTTGATACATTCCAGATGTTTTTTGTTGTTGTTGTTGTTTTTAATGTTTTGGTCAGTCAGTTTGCTCTCTAAATCAGATACAACAAAATATGTCCATCTGGGATGGAAATAACAACTAAATTAAACAGTATGTTCAGAAAATATGAACTCTTTGATGTTTAAATATAGGCCTACTTATATACTTTAAATATAACAAATATGCTATTTGGAAAGAAACTTTATTAAATGAATATATATAGATAGATAGAGATATATTACTGTAGCATTGTGCAATATTATTCCTAAACAGCTCAATCTGATTTAAAAAAACACAGTAATTTGTTCTAAAGCAGGTTTTGATTATAAAATGTACTTTTAAATGGTATTTTCCATAGGAGAATACAAACTAATGTGCACAGAAAAGAAACAAATCAATACTTATCTCATAAATCTTATTTCGGTCTTCAAAACTAATGCACACTTTTCAATCTAGTGATTGTTTTGAAACAATGCATATTTGCACATGACAGGCACAAAACACGTTACCAAAACACCAATCCTTGAAAAGAAAACTAGTTTTGAACCGGATTTGTGTGAGAGTAGAAAGTTCTTTCTTTCTTCTTAACTCTCTTTACGAGAACAGAGTATCAAAAACCACATCGTCCCCCTCCTACACAATCCACGGATACCGTGTTCTCTATCTTCCTCCCACAAAGGTCATCAGAGATGAAGAGAAACACAGGTATTCTGAATAGTAAACAATGATTTTGGCAGGATCATTTCAACAGTGTGAGAATGTGTTCAGACCATTGCCCAGCACGATAATTTACAAAAGTTGTTGTCTGTGTTCTTCTCTGAAATTTTATTTAATTTTATGAAATTAATCAGTCAGATGATTCATGACAGATGAATCATGACAGATGAATATTATGCAGCATTATTCATTCTCATTGGGGCTTCCGTAATTATGAAACAACAGTTATCTGGGTCCCTTTATTGTTCTTTTTTTTCTTGTTATTCTCATGCAAACTTTCAGAATTGTGCAGTTTGTCGAAATGTGCAAGTATGTCTGTCTGCATAGCATGATACATTTTTGATTTAATTTAGCTTGAAGTTCATAATTATAAGATAAAAACATCACAGCTTTTAGTAAACACCGTGTATGTGCCACCTGAGACCAGGTTAAGAGCAAAGTGGCTCTGCAACTGATTCTGAAACTGCAGCCTGCTAAATAACAGCCAAACTAATCAAACGTGTTGAGTATTCAATGAAAGTTATGCGTTTAATGTGTAGATTAGTTGACATCAAGTAAATAAAGACCACAGGAAATGTGAACATGGTGTTTTTACACCCACATGCGTCAAAGAAAACATTCTTGTTTGGCGGTGTGAATTCCTTGTAACTGATATAAACCTGCTTTGTCCACACTTTTATGTTTTGTATTTTTTCTCTATATTGTCTGATATTGTGTTTTTCTTTTATTTTAGCCGTAACACAGCATCCTGCTGACTACAGTGCAAAATGGGACCAGATCAAGTTACAAGAGGAAAACAAATGATCATATAGGTGTATTGTTTATCATTGTGTGTGTGTGTGTGTGTGTTTTTGTGACATATCAGGACACAAATTTGTATAATGACAGTATGACATAGGTATTACAAGGAGAGTGTGACTTATGAGGACATTACCCCATGTCTCCATTTTTCAAAAGGCTTATAAATTATACAGAATGAGTTTTTTTTTTTTGAGAAAGTAAAAATTTAGAGTTTCCTGTGATGGGTAGGTTTAGGGGTAGGGGTAGTGTAGGGCGATAGAAAATACGGTTTGTACAGTATAAAAACCATTACGCCTATGGAATGTCCCCTCAATTCACGTGTGTGTATTTGTGTGTGTTTATGTGTATATATCCTACAGGAAAATTAAGTATATATATATATATTTTATATCACTGTAAAAAAAATATTTTCGTGATTTGTTATCACAACTTTTTCTTTTGTCAAATCAATTTTTAATGAAAGTTAATGTGGTTCAGATAACAAAATATTTTAAGTTTAAGTTTCTGTTGATTAAACCAGTTTCTCCATTGTATTGGCTCAAATGTTTAATTTCAGTGCACTCAAAATTTTAAGGCAACAAGGTAACTTTTTAAAGTCAAACCAACAGTATTTTTTACAGTGAATGTATAATATGTATAATATAAAATGTATATAAAAAAGTTTCTCTCTCGTCTATGAGACCTGCTAATCCTGAATGGACTTTATGGACATTATCTTCATGTCACTTTAGAGCACTTCAGTGATTCAAACAAAAGTCATCATAGGATAATGAGGTAAACAAACACTCCACAATGTTGAGTAATCATTGAGTAATCAATGATTTATATAAAACACAACACTTTTCTTGTGTTAAATTAAATTAGATAGCTACATTGAAGACTGAAATTTGTGCTGTGTATTATTTTGTGAGTATGTTTCCACGGGAGAGAAATTTGCACATGAATTCATGTTTGGGTGAGTGTGATGACAGATTAAAATTTTTTGTGTGTAGTCTTTATATTTTATTTACATAAATTATGCTGTCATCACTCTAATTGAAAGATTTTGGAAAATAATAGGCTACTGTATCTCTGTCAGTGGAAAACAGTGTAGAGTGACACTGGTGTACACAAGTATTGAAATGAAATTCTTTAAAGGCACAATATGTAAGATTTTTGCATTAAAATGTCCAAAAACCACTAGCACAGTGTTATATATTTTGTTCAATTGTGTACTTACATTATCCCAAATGTTTCCAACAATGTTTAAATCCAGAGAAATGTGCAATTTCAACCAATGTAACAGTCCGTGTCATTGACGTCTGTCAATGACGTATCCTCGTTACCCTCGATTTCCTGTCCTACTACCTTAAAAACCATGGAAACACCAAAGATGCTTTAATATATTATGCATTTAATAAGACAGGTGAGCAACTGTTTTGATACCTTTATCAAGAGGAAATTAATCATTGTTATATTGCTCAACATAGTTAGTCTTATTGTTTGAATCTCGTTTTCTTTACCATAAGTAACATGTTTGTGCCTCAGAGACAATGCTATTTTGTCAAGTGGCTAACAGCATAATCAGAAAGAGCTTTATTTGTAATAACAGTAATACAGCATTTTCTCCAATACGTTTTTAAAATTGCATGCCAAGCAACATAAATCCATCCAGCTTTTATTAATATATTCTAATATCGATCTATCAGCAGTGTGCAAAAAGTGTCTCATAGCAGCCACCAAGAGAACGCACAGAGTAACGTTAACATAACTTTCAACACACTCAAATGTATTTTTAGTATGATTGTTTTGACCAAGTAAAACAGCGCTGCATTACCCTACAATTTTAATTCGTCAAATAAAGTGAACTGAGCGAGTAGTAATTCAGCACTTGCGGCTGTTTCAATAGAATGAAACAAAATAATGTGAATTTATGTGATTAAACGTAACTGTAACAAAGTTCAAGTTCATGGAAGAAGGAGGCGGATGTTAAACGTAACTTTAATTACATAAAAAACAAAACAAGGAGCGGCAGCGGCCGACAGCAACGTAAAATGTCCTGGGTTTTCAGCCCTGCCCTTGCTTAATGTTAATAAAACTTTAATACATTAGCTCACCCATGAACATGATTCCCGTCGGATTGCTTTCCATCGGTTGGCTGTGGAGGTGAAGACGATAACTCCCATGATTCCACGCTCATTGCACAGCGTCATCAAGCTACGCCTTTGTTTTTAATAAGCGCCCTTTAGCAGCGAAAAATTATTACATATTGTGCCTTGAACACAACCCAAATCTTCAAGAATACATAGAGGCATATAGTTGGGTATAAATATCCAGCAACACATTGACAATCTGGAAGAAAAAAGAAGAAATTTCTGCAATATTTAGATCAAAAATCTGCGACAGACATGTTAACTCCTCTGAATAAATGGCCAGATGTTTTGGCTTTCAGTGAAGCACAACATGCTCTTTGCTACAGTTCATATGATCAAGTTTTTCATAAACTTCTGCAGTTCATACAGCTTGTGTTCTGCTGTCATTAAAGCAATGGAGAGCATAACAAATAATGACATTTGGTTTATTGTTAATTGCATTTACAATAAAATGCACTGAAACACGTGGTCTTTAAAAGAGGACGGCTGATTCAACTGCAGCTATACCGTCACATAAACTACAAGACCCATAAGCCCACTAAGTTTGTGTATGTGTGTGCGTGCGTGAGTGATTGAGGGCCGGGCGCGTGTGCGCGCTCTTGTGTTGTCTGCCGACTCGCCTGACGTCACCGCTGGAACTGCCCTGTCACGCGCTGTTAGTAAAAGTTGGGATAGGAGCTCGAGCCTCGAAACGGAGAGCAGCAGCGAATTTACGGACGAACTCGATCAACGGTCGTGCTGACGCACAACGCTCACCCCCCTTCACGCCACGGGCAAAAAGTTGAAGCCGCTGCGAGTTCGCTGAATCTCCGCAGAAGGTCGAGCAGTTTGGATTATTCTGAGGGAGAAGCAATAATATTTTCTGCCCGGACTTAGATAAGTACAGCAGGGAAAGTTCAAAAGTTTTGTCTTTATAATTAGTCAATGTAGTGAGTTTAATAAAGAGTCGGCGTACATAGACGGGGTGAGCCCGAGCTGTCAAACCCGATGACTACTGCAAACTGCCCCGGGAATGAAGAGCTGGACTTCAGACTGATCTTCGGGGAGGACGGGCAGCAGCCGCCGCTAGGCCCCGCAGGTCAGTGCCTTTACTTCGGGATACTCTCACACACTCCTTAATGAATCATGCATCGAAAAAGTGAGGAGAAATTGAAAACACGCTATCAAAAGCAACAGAGCCGCGCCGTTAAAACGACAGCACTCGCCGGCTTTTCGCTTTACACCAGCAGCTGCAGTTTTGTTTAGTTTTTGTGTGTGTGTGTGGTTGTAAATTCAGCCAATGAAAATGAGAAGCGGCAAGTTTATGCGGCTGAATGAACTAATATATAAGCAACAAGCACCTGGACAGTCTTTCCTGAAGACTTTAAGCCGGTCACAGCGGCTCAAAAACCTAGTTAGCTGCCTACCTAGACAGCATTTTTGGACAACATATGCGCGTTGAAGTGGTTTGAAACAGAGCCACCATGAATCTGACAGCTGCTGCACAGTGAAATGCTATAAAAGTTTGTGTTATCACTCGCCCCTGCCTTCAGTTAGAACACATGGAAAAAGTTCCAACCCATACATTTCCACTAATACTGAACTTACACTGTTTCATTTCTCCATTTTACTAAATGTATGATTATACAAATAAAGAATAAAAAAAAAAATGTAGTATGAATAGTAGTATGAATTTTAATAGAATTTTATTAAAAAGTATGATTATATAAATGAGTCCTCATCCCAGTTCAAAGGGAAGTGTAGGCTGTTTTTCCTTTTCCAGAATATAAACATGCTTTTTGTGTAGTCCATCTGATGACAATTTTTATGTTCGTCCATAAAATCATAAAACTGCTAAATTTGATATATTCTTTGCAGAAGTATTCTTGCTTTTTCATTAACATAATCTACATAGCTTTCCACTACTGTAGCTATTCAATTATTTAAGCAACACTTACATGCCAATCACATTACAAAATTAGACCTAAGTGTTGCTGTAAAAAATTTTTTTTAAATGTTATTAACGTTTTAAGAGTTTTTAAATATCTCAGCAAGTGTTTCCAAATAATGTGGAAATTTAATTGATACCAAGGTTTTGACTTTTTGATAATCACTTTTTTTGCTACTGCCCTCATTGTTTTGTGAAAAATTTGTAATGTCAGATGTATAATCAGCAATCCAGATTGTCTCCAGTTTGCAACCACCATGCATTGTGTGTGTGTAATTGCCTAATGAAAAAACATGTGTGAGAAGTAGCAACCCTATCAACCTCTGTCAGTGTGCTCTAGTGTGTCGTGAAGGAAAGAGATTTGGGTATAGTGAAAGCAGAATGCCTGTGTGTGGGTGGACCCCTGTGTGTTTTTGTTTAAGTTTTGCATGTTTTTGTGAAAAGTGTTGCATGATCAGTAAATTGCATATGGAGATTTCATACATTACCTAGGCAAAAGAGGACTGAGCATTTTTTCATATTTTAAAAGAGCAGTCGCCATGTTATTATGTAAAATACTGTACTATTGTGTTTTGAGCAGTAACTTTGCTACTTCTTAAACTACAGGAATCAGTGGAAACATCACACTGTTGTGCTTTTGTTGATGCATAAAGAAATTTTTATGGAAATTGACAGAAGAAAAGAGAAAACCTTTCATTTGAGACAGAAGTTAGGAGGATGTATTTGGATTCAGTGTTGGGGGGGGGGGGNAAGGAAAAAAAACTTGTTGTGTGGAAGTTTGTTGCCCTGTATAATTTGGCCCGTATGTAGGATTTGTACTCTCATACATACACAGGTGGGTGTTAAGAGAAAATTGTAAATTAGAATTGGTAGCGTGCTGTTTTTTTTAAATATTGTATTTATTTATTTTATTTCAGCTACCGTATGTAGTCCAACTTTATCTTTAAGAATAATAGAGTATTAAGAAGAATTTTAAACTGATTTAACAGAGAATAGAATTGTTTAGGAACTTAAATTTCTATCTTGCCCAATTGTTTTGCATACCACTGACTGTAGGAAAAATGTAATGGTTGAAAATACTAGCCTAATTTTTTTCTATATGTTAGGAAAGTGTCATATCCGAATAAAACCATTATTTAATGTAAGTAAAAACATCAGTTTTAAGCTGTTGAACAGGTTTTATCCCAAGGTATGTTGGTATCCGCTCATGCAAGAAGTCATCAGGATTTTAATGCAGCTAAAGGGCAGGGATATTACTATACACACACTCATCCGTGTTTTCTGTGCCTCTGGTTGTTTTTAGACAAAGATAACTGAGTTTTTCCTCTTGTATTTGTTACTAAAGCTGAGTCAGTTGAATTTAGATCAGGACTTGTAAAATGTCAAAATATAATCACATCACATCCTATTATATTTTAATGACTTTTCAAGTCATTTTTTTTTTTTTTTTGGCTTCTATGTTTGTTTGTTTTTATCAATAACTCATTTTAATGACCAAAAAACATAATTCTGAAACTTTATAAAACAGAATGAGAACTTTCCAAGCATGAGATTACATTCATTGGAAGGTGAAATGCTGGTCTTTAGGCATTCACACCTTTACAGTTTCACTTGGGTAAGCAGTAATTTATGCAGATTTATTTTTAAAATATAAATATTAAAGGTTTATGAATTTTTGGATGCCCATTTTCAATGTAATTACGGTAATTCACCTAAAATGCTATACAGTTAGAGATGGAAGAGAAAAACGAACAATTAAATGTAAAATTAATTAAACAACAAAGATGAGAATACAAATCTGCATATGCATGATGTAACGGGAGTGCTGACATTCAGGAGGTGCGTGCCGCTTAAGAGACCGTTTTAGTGCACATGCTCTCAGTCTCAATCAGAATCAGTCACTCATCATAGCGCTAGTCTCTAGTCAGTAACACCAATGCGTTAACACATTTGTCAGATTTAACCATTGAACCCTGTTGAGAAAACTGGTAATACAAAATATTTAATGACTATAAACCAACATTTGTCCCAAAATAGCTTAATTTAGGCTGTATCTGCAACCATGTTACCCATTCTGTCACATTTTTTAAAATTTTCATTTATTTTCAAATGCTATCTATTTTGTCTATTTAACTATTATATTTATGTCATGTTTTTTTTTTTGTTAAAAATAATTCAGTACAGTTGCCAAATTTTGTTAACAGTGTTAATCACACTGTTAGTCTGTTAGTTCTCAATGTTGTTTAGTCCAAAGTGAAATCTCACAGGAGGACTATCTGCTCGTTTGGTTAATCTGTGAATATTTGCATAGAGGCCATTGTCACCTTGAATGACCCACCCCAGGCAACTTTCAGTTTGAACATTTCTGTGCATTTTTGTCCTGTTAAGGAACATAACTGGACGTGACATGGCAAGACATTTATTATTAGGAGCAGAGTAGTAGAAACCATACAAATTTAATTTAATATTCAATTAATACATTATTTTTTATTTGTATTTGTTTGTTATTAATTATTTAAAAGTTATTTAAATCTATTTTATAACTTTCTCTCCACAAATAAAGCCTTTAAAAAAAAAATAATAATAAATTGTCATTATATATAAAAAAAAAAAAAAGACTTTCACAAAATGACCAGCAATATCATATCATATTACTGAATCCAAACCATAATATCTTGATGTTTAGTGAATCTCTTGTTTGGACATTACAAAAGTATCAGAACAGAACACAAATAATCATATTTATGAAAACTGTCTGTTTTGCTTGCTACTATTCTGTTATGTTATCTTAAATTCTTAGGGTGTACTCACATTAGGCACGGTTGACTTGAACCGAGCCCGAGTGCGATTGTCCCCTCTCCCCACTCCCTCGCTGCCCTGCACTCATATTGCACTTAAAAGGTTAGTTCACCCAATAATGAAAATAATAATTTTATTACTCACCCTCATATCGTTCTACACCCCTAAGACCTTAGTTTATCTTCGGAACACAAATTAAGATATTTTTGATGAAATCCGATGGCTCAGTGAGGCCTGCATAGGTGATGGAGAGTCTGATGGTGGTGAGATCAGTGACGCCTTCCTCTCTCAAGATCCATAAAGGTACTAAAAACATATTTAAATCAATTCATGTGAGAACATTGGTTTTACCTAAATATTATAAAGTGACAAGAATATTTTTTGTGCGCCAAAAAAACAAAATAAAGACTTTTTAACAATATCACGTATCAAACCGCCAAACTGCTGAAATCACGTGACTTTGGTGCTCCGAATCACTGAAATTGGCCATCACTAGATATTGTTAAAAAGTCATTATTTTATTTTTTTTGGCGCACTAAAAATATTCTCGACGCTTTATAATATTAGGGTAGAACCACTATACTCACATGAACTGATTTAACACTAGAACCGCCAGGGGTCGCTGTATACCTAAAACCGCCATGCGGGTAAATTTTACCCGTGCACATTACACCTGTTTTTATATGACTAAAGAACATTATTTCACTGTATTATGTCACTGTCTTCACAAAGAAGTGTCTAGAGTCATGAAATGATTATGTCTAGTCATCAACTATAGCCTATTTTTGTCATGTTGTTTTATGTTCAAGGCTTTTTTTATGCAGGCTACACTAATCACTTTTCATAACGGTCAAGCTAAACAAGTCTGCACTGACAACTAGAATTAGAAGGAAGTAAATACTTATTTGGGTGGTGTAATATTATAATTAATCATATATTAAGATAACCCATGCTATTTAAATTACTAAAATAGCCTATAGACATTAATGAACAATAATTATTCACCACACTGCATAGGATGCGATAACAAATTCGAGCGCGCAGCTTCACCTTAATTATTTACATCCAAAGTTTATTGATGCTCACTTTCTGTAACTATTGTAGCAATCCTGTCCTGAAGAACAGTCAGTCAGATTTTTCTCGGAGGCTTTTGATCGCTGTCAGATGAGCCGTCAGATGCTGAGCTGACCCAGAACGCGTCACTGATCTCACCACCATCAGACTCTCCATCACTCATGGCATTTGGGCTTCTACCTCTTCGGCATCCATAAATCGCCGGCTTTTACTTATTGTGACTCTATTTATGAAACCGATGACCGTTAATTCAGTGAGTGAAAGGCGTTGCCTAGCAATATACAATGTTTAAACATAAGGGGACGCGAAAATGACAGCGTTAAAATACAGGCATTATATAGCGGGTAAATTTGACCCGCGTGGCGCTTATAGGTATAAATGCCCCATTTTTTGATCTGGTTTTATCCAAACAATTTTTTTACACCAAGGGATTGTAAATTACACAATTTCAGTAAAAGTCAATGATTGGGAGACTTGAATGTTTTATTGAAAACCTGTTATGTACATTTGAAAAACTTTAAAATAAAATTTACCCCGTGGCGGTTCTAGTGTTAAATATGTTTTTAGTACCTTTATGGATTTTGTGCTTTTATGGAGTACCTTTGTGTTCCGAAGATGAACGAAGGTCTTACGGGTACATGCTATCATGGATTATGTCAGTTATTATTGCTCCATCTGCCATTTTTCGCTGTTGTTCTTGCTTGCTTACCTAGTCTGATGCTTCATCTGTGCACAGATCCAGACGTTAATACTGGCTTGTGTAATCCCTTGAACATGGGCTGGCATTATGCAAATATTGGGGGCGTACACCCCCACTGTTACGTAACAGTCGGTGTTATGTTTAGATCCGCCTGTTCTTCGGAGGTCGTTTAAACAAATGAGATTTATATAAGAAGGAGGAAACAATGGAGTTTGAGACTCACTGTATGCCATTTCCATGTACTGAACTCTTGTTATTTAACTATGCCAAGGTAAATTAAATTTTTCATTCGAGGGCACCTTTAATGGAGGAATTTGCAGCTTTACTCGCAAACTACAATTCCTGTTCATCAGTAAAGTGATAACCAGACCCATTATAAACCCAAATACACAATTCATTAATTACATGAATTGACAAGTGTTCTAACAAAGTAGTAATAAAGATGTTTGCACACAAATTGACATATTGACAAATAGTGCACACAAAAGTAGTAGCTATTCTGTGCTCCGGCAAGGTTAGTGCGCACACTGCATGTGAACCGTGTTCGAGCCTACCTCTTCCAAGGGGGCCAAGGATGGCTAAACGAACCGAGCCCGGGCACAGAACGGAGCGATCACACTTGTCAAACGAACCGGGCTTTGGGGGTCAAACGCGCCTGGGCACGGTTCAGAGCGCCTAGTGTGAGTACACACTTAGTCTCAAAAAACTAAAGGCTGGAATACTCTACACGACTTTTAAAATATTAACAGATTTTTAAACAGCAGGCATCATACACTTGCCGACTTTGTAAATGGTTACAGAGAAAAGCTGGGCATCATAACACTACACGACTGAGGAACATACACTACCAGACTTTAAAATCGTTCCAAATAGCATGAATAGCATGCTAAAGAAAATGACATTTCAGCAGATAAGCAGTTAATAAGATTGTGCGATATGAGATCGCTAAACCGGGCTGTCCATAACTTCGCAACCAGACCTCACTACCCCCTCCTACCCCGTGAATCTTGAGCTTAGAACACAATGATAGAGTAGAACTTTCCCATGTGCTGCACTAGGACGGCTCGCAGAAGAGCTCGCTTATATCTTTGAGCAGGGGTTCAAACTCCAGTCCGAATGCCACTGGCCACACGCTCTGGGCTCCTCTCTCACGGAGCATATTTATTTTTATTGCATATTTTATAACTTGTTCTAATATCAATTAGAAACAGTGTTTAATTTACAAAATTTTATTTTGAAATGCTAGTCAGTGACAATTGGATGAAGCCAGAGCCAATAGTGAAAGTCTTATCACTTGGAGAACCCATCCCCTTTTGAAGGTTCTGCTCACTTTTGGAGTTCACACCCCATTTTGGAGATCTCTGGTCTGCAGTTATACCTACTTTGGAGACATGTGCGAGCTCGCGGCTCCATCTAGCAGCTGTAAGATGTATTTCCTAGTATCTCAAAATGATCACTCGTCAAGTGCCTCCAAGTATGGCTCACTGCATTCTGTAGTGGACATCTAACTCCGCCCACATCCAAGTGTGACGTCAGAAGCCATGCCCGTGCTCATTGCATCACCTAATGACTCCCCATCCCCGTGTCACCCTGGAAACCCAATTTGTTGTATGTAGGTTTTCAATTGAAAGGGTTTGAGTGTGTTTCAGACGTAAGGGTAGGTTTTAGGTGGGTTTCAGTGCGGTCTGTCATAAAAATACAAATATAAGTAAATGATAAATTAGGTGTGAGGATTAAGTCTTCTCGATGGTCAAAGTTAATGAGGAAGCACCTTTTTTCTTTTTCCCTAAACCACTTCACCAGAAATCCTGCTCTGCAGCTAATTTCATTGGTTAAGGTTACAGTGACGGTAAGTTTAAAGGTCCTATATGTAAGATTTTCACTTTATTAAAGCATAAAAATACCCCAATATGTTTGCAGATATTTAGGAAACATGCTAAGTTCACCGACTTGTTTCTCAGAAAAACAATGCTACAGCCAGATATTCTACTTTGAAATGTGCGTTCCGTGTCGGAATGTCTGTCTTTGTTTTGGTCTGTGCGAAACCGCGTGCTGCCAGTTTATCCAATAGCATTTCGACATCACAGGTTGCCAGTTGCCGGAAAACACAGCGTATTGCAGCCATGGAAACCAGCAAACAAACTGGCTCAGAGAATCGCAGACTCTACCTGACCTAAAAAGCCTCTGCATCCATCTAAAAAATTCTGTGAACGACAGCATATTAAAACACAGATAAATCAACTCATCAACTTACAGTGTGTAAGTCTCTTCAGCTTTCATTGTCAATTGCGCTCTCTCTTGTTGCGTGTCCTCAAGCTGGCACCTGCGTGTTTGAAGGAGAGGGCGGGGCAAACCATATTTTGAATTTGGACTGCAGTACCTATTTCGACCACTGTCATTCCTACATACCGCACCTTTAAGGATCAGTGTTTGGTGTAGGCAATCAGTACTGTGATTGACATGACTTATAAAATCTTAAGAATCAGCTGTAGGGCAGCATAGACATGGCTTCTGATGTCGCACTTGGATGTGGGCCGGGTTGGATGTCCTCCACAGGCTGCAGCGAGACGCTTCTCAGCGCCAAGCTTGTGATCTGTGATCTGGATGGTAAGCTTAGGGGCGGTTCACATGTCGCGTCTTAAAACGCGTGGAAAGCGCAGCCGCTCCACTTTCTCCTTCTTTCCACTTCTTTCTCCTTTTTCCACTTCTTTCTCCTTTTTCATCTCTCTGTGCCTGGAAAACACGCGTTGCACCACATGCTTCTATGAACTATGGACTTCTATTTTGAGTACACTCGTCTTTTTATTTTCTTTCTTTTTTCTATCCAAAGCTATAGCAGCAATATTGAAAGCTCACTTGGGCTCTCTTTTCCCGCGGTTTCTTCATTCCAATCCCACAATTCCGGACCATTGGACAAATCAGACTGACTGCTCTGTGTTTAGCGCAAAAGCTTGTGCGATTGCTGCCAGCTCGCCATGCAGTACAGTTGTGCCATGTACCAGCTGCTTTGATGCGATTATCAGGTTAACTGACTCGTAACGTGAGCAATGGCTCACAACCTCCTGAGTGTCCAATAATCTGAACAAAGTAATGTAGTGTATTCCAGCCTTAAATAAGATAATAATAAACATAAATCTAGTATTTTATGCCCTTAGAATGAAGGCTTTGTTAGACTGAGTTTGAGTGGCCTCTTCCATTGAAGAGGTGGCAGTAGTAGGGCAGAAGGTGCTCTCTCAGGGCTGGGTAAAGTCAGATAGTGTGTAGCTGCCTGGCGTAATGCCCAGGCACAGCATGTGGTCTTCAGATGGCAGTGGAATTCAAGGGGAGGGGCACAAGACCCTCCTGCCTTGACAGAAACAGAAAAAGGGGTTGAGTCTTTCTCTTTCTCTTCACTTTCTCTTCTCTGTCTCTTCATCTTTTCCATCAGTAGTTGGCTGTAATTGTGGGCATGTTTTTGTGAAATATCAGGACACAAATGTGTATAATGACATGGGTATGACATAGGTATTACAAGGAGAGGGTGACTTATGAGGACATTACCCATGTCCCCACTTTTCAAAAGGCTTATAAATCACACAGAATGAGTTTTTGTGAGAAAATAAAAGTGTGCACAGTTTCCTGTGATGGTTAGGTTTAGGGGTAGGGGTAGTGTAGGGGGATAGAAAAAAACGGTTTGTACAGTATAAAAACCATTACACCTATGGAATGTCCCCACATTTCACAAAAACAAACGTGTGTGTGTGTGTTTGTTTTTTTTCTCTTTTATGACAAACCTTTGCGTCAATCTTCTAACGGTCATCAGACTCTGAAAAAAAACAGGTTGACAGAGTGCATGAGTATCAGTCTAGAGGTATTTTAGGAGTGGGTAGCTAAATGTCGGTGAAGAAAAAGCAGGGCGTGCAGTGTTTAGCGTCTGTGCTAGCCTGCATCTGCTCATCTGGCTGGCTGGCTGTCTCAGTCGTGGGAAAGACTGAAATTACATCGCTCTCAGGGTGGGTTATTTTAAGCCACAGCAAAAGTGGTAGAGGGCAGACTGCAGGTTCGCTAGTCCCGTCAGAGGAGTACTCCCCCCTCGGCCAGCAAGTGCCACCGGACAAATCGCCATACCTTTCAGCCCTGCACCGCCGAGTGCTGTGTGTGCCGAGCAGCAGAGAAGTGTTAAAATGCTGTGCGCTACGTCCACAGGTGAGGCCGCAGACTCAGGTGTATCATTGATGCTTGTTGGTCAGGGGCGAGTAATGGGGTGTAGCTCAGCCTGGCAGTTTTATTTAGACCACAACAGTGTAACTGCAAGCCTCTAAAATTGTAGGGCGTTACTGTAACCCACCCAATTAATTGAGGTTGTTTCTATGTATTTTTTTTTCTCTTTCCTAAGGCATAAAATGTTCAGACATATTTTTTATTTTTTTTTTATTATTGTTAATTTGTTTTCATGATGGACGAAAATAAGTAAAAGAAACGCGTCGATGGGTGCTGNTTCTTTGATCTAGATTTTATAAACGGGTTACATTACCATGAAATCTCTTGTGACATTAAAACAATTTTAAACATTGAGCGGGAAAAAATTAATGGAAATTCTTTTTTTGCTGCTTCCTAAAGCAAGCATTACTGTTTTTTTTTTTTTAAACCATTACTCCTCATTTTAAGTATTACTTTTCAGTGCATAACTCGTTCCACATCACTGTGCTACGGAAATGAATGATACCAAAAATTGTGCATCGTTTTTTGGGGAATGTGCCATTACTCTTCTAGACTATTGGGCTGAAGAATTTTACTAGGCAAATGTTAAAAAATTAGGGGGAAAAACTCCTATAGACTTTGAAGGAGTGTAGGGTCTTTCTGACTTAGTAAGAAATCACCTAGTAACCACCCTAGCAACTGCATAGCAACACCCTAGCAACTCACAACACCCTAACATTGTGGCTGCGAATATTCAGCAGAAATAGTTTATAAAACTCTCAAACTCTTGCATGTTTATGCTATTATGTTAACGAAGTGCATTTTCTATATATATTCATATTCAGTCAATTCTGTCCCAGGTTTTAAGCAGGCTAACACTGCTGACTCATTTTTGCCTCTGCAGCACTGTGTTAACATGTAACATAAAGGTGTGAATGATCTGCTTGCAGGCGATCCATCGCAGAGGAGCCATGATGAGATTTTATGGATATTGTAGCTTCAGAAGGTTGTTCAACTCCAGCATGAAAGTCTACATGGAAGTTAATGATTTTTTTTCCCCACCAAATTTCAGTCATTAGCCTTTTTATAACATTTTTCAAAGAAATTGGTATCTGTGACCTTGTTTGTCAGCAGGTAACCTTCAACAGCCATGCTAGCTCGTCTCTATTGGGTTAAAGTCATCTAAAACACAAAAGATGTTTTGCAGAATGTTGGTTACCAAACAGTTTTGGTTACCATTGCCTTACATGGACAAAAAGCAAAAACAAAACACTGAGACATTTCTCAAAGTGTCTTCATTAGTTCTATAGAATAAAGAATTAAGTCATACAGGTTTGGAGCATCATGAGGTGGTCTCCCAAGGCCTTACCAGTGACCAATAAGTTTCTCATCTCCAATTCAGTCTTTTATTTACAGTCTAACAAATATGATCTGGTTAAAATACTTCCTCTTCTTTCCCTTTTCCTCTGGAAAAGCATGTATTGCTAGTGCTATAGCAGGGTGCTGATCATCGTCTGTAGTGGTTACATTCATGTGGCGCTGCTGTTCTTATTTTGGGCTTCATGTTGATTTGCTGCCAGAATGTGGTGTTGTAATACATGACAGTGAATCAGCTTTACATGCATTCAGGGGACTTGATACTAATCATAAGGGCCATCAACATTTCAAGCTCATGCCCTACAAGTTGTTTCCAGAGCTTTGTTTGGGGCAGTTTAGCGGTTAGCTTAGCTCCAGCACAAGGACCATGTGTACCAGTGAATCACCTGACTCATTTGGCATCAGAGAAGGTGTTTTTTTGTTTTTTTTGTTACAAGATCTGAACACTGTGTGTGAGGGGGTCTGTAATGTGGTGGGTGTGAGGGGCTTGTTTCCTCGGGCGAGGCACGAGCAGATATGCGTGGCATTTGTCTAGTTTAAATTTAGTGTAACTAAAACCAGCAACATTCATTGGATACTTATACAGAGGGAACGTTTCTGAAGTGTCAAGAGTTTGGTCATAGTAAGAGGTAGAGAGATGGGAGCTTGCTGGATCAGACACGGGTGCTAGCTGATTTTACATTTTCAAATGGGATGTGTCATAGAGGCACCTTTGGCAACATCCTTTAGCTTTAAAAAAACAACAACAAAAAAACAAAATGGCTTGTGTTTTACTTTACCAATAATAATAATTTTAACTGTTTAAAATTTACTGTTGAAGTACACTAAAGTTTTCATAAGTTTTTTACTTTTATTCAGCAAGGGTGCATTAATTTGATTAAAAGTGACCAGTAAATGTTTTGACATTTTTACCAAAGACTTCTATTCCAAATAAATGTTTTTTTTTTTTACTTTAAATTCATCAAAAAATCCTGAAAAAAAAAAAAAAATCCACAAATTTAAGCTACACAACTGTTTTCAACATTAGTAATAATAATAATAAAATTTTCTTCAGTAGCAAATCAGTATATTAGAATGATTTCTGAAGGATCATGTAACACTGAAGAATGGTGTAATGACTGCTGAAAATTCATCTTTGCCATCACAGGAATAAATTACTTTTTCAAATATATAAAAATAGAAACAGTTATTTGAAATTGTAATAACATTTCGCAGTATTACTGTAGTTTTACTTTATTTTAAAAGACTTCTTTAAAAAAAAATCTTCAAAAAAAACAACACACATTTGAACGTTAGTATATATTAATTAAAACTTCCCAAAAATTATTTTTAGTATTTACAATAAAATGACTTGTATTGACTTACATTAACACTTTACAATAAGGTCCCATTTGTTATATTCTTACAGCATTTATTAACCTTTCTTAATGTTCGTTAATAAAAATGTTAATGTTTGTTCACAGTTCATAACTAATGTTAACAGATGAAACATTTAATCTTAAATATGTATTAGTAATAAATGCAGAGGTTAACATGAACTAAGATTAATAAATGCTTCTGTATAAGTATTGTTCATTGTTAGCATTACTTCACTGAATTAGTTAACTAACTGATGAAACCTTATTGTAAAGTCTTACCAATTTTGCATATTTATATTTGCTTAGTCAATTAAATAATATCTTCAAATAATTATTGTAGTAAAATTTGGAACTAGAAACAGCTTCAGTCTGAAGATAAAGCATTATCAAAAAAAATAACTTGAAAGTGAATTTCTAAATATCTGTGGTTATAAGGCTGTAAGGCAAACTTGTCAAATGAAGGCCTCATTTTTAATTTTCCAGTTGGTTACACTACAATTTTCAGAGAAAACTGAATCAACAACCCTTGATTTTCTACCCATGGCAGCTCTCAACACTCTGGAGAGAATTTGGGGTTGTTCATACAGGACACACTCTTCTAGAGTGCACCTGAATGGAACAGAAGAGATGTTTTTTTTTCTGAAGTACGTGTTATTAATTAGTACTTTAGTATTGTTTATTTATCTCATGGGTACTCAAATTCACATTTATATCTAATGATCTGTAAGCACAAACTTGGATTTAAGATGAGTGGGATTCTGAGGCTAGATTATTTGATTGTCCAGTCTTTCCATCCCTCACACATGTTTGCGTTGTACCTAAGGTCCCTCATTCTCCCCTGAGTCATTGCTTTACTTCCTTCTTTTAGTCCCTAAGGCACTGTTACACAATTTACCCTCGGGCCGTTGTGTAATTAAAAGTGTGTCTGACAGCTGGATGGTTGTGTGTGTGTGTGTGCGTCTTGTATGTGGTTGTGGCGTATCACAGATGAGGCTCTGAGACTTTTGGCGGCTAAGATGGTGTGTATTTTGATTCAGCTCAGCAAATATACTTTCAGTCATGTAAATGGCTGTGTCCTCTGCTTAAAAGATGTAGTTTAGACCAGTGGTTCCCAAAGTGGGGGTTGGGACCCCCCGGGGGGGTCGCGAGATGATTTCCAGAAATCAAAAAAAAAAAAAAAAA
>RJVU01015056.1:591605-602239 GCA_003731715.1 Anabarilius grahami
AATGAACTAAATTGATTGAGAGGGTCAGTAAATACATATATAATGTAACAAATTATTATATAACTTATCTATTGTACACATCTATTTCAATAAATGCTGTTCTTTTGATTAACTTTCCATTCATCAAATAACCCTGAAAAAAATGTATTATGGTTTTCACAGAAATATTAAGCAGCTGTTTTAAACATTGCTAATAATACATATTTGCCATCACAGGAATAAATCCAGAGCACTTGCACTAATCACTGTGCAGTTTTCCACACTTTTCCACTTTTGGATGATGCAGATGTCACATACAGTATTTAGCTTTATCATGTGAGCTGAGGACCAGTGGATGGGAGGCCTGCTAGAGCTTCTGGGAGGTCTTTTGGGGAACAAGCTGTTCTTATAGTTGTGTTGCTCATCACTCATTTTCTGCTATTTTGTTCTCTCTTTCTCTCATGCTATAATTCTGTTTATATATGGTAACACTTCAGTTTAGGGTCCAATTCTCACTATTAGCTAGCTGCTTATTAGCATGCATATTACAAGGATATTGACTGTTTGAGGCAAAAGTTGTAGTTTTTGCTGTAATATACAATGCTGTTCTTATGACACATTCTTATTACACCTTGTTTTTAACCTTTTTATTTTAATTAATAATTATTTTACACAAAACAGTAATGTATATTTGGTAACGCTTTATTTTAGGGTCTTTTAACTAGTTGCTTATTAGCATGCATATTAGTAGAATATTGGCTATTTATTAGTACTTATTAAGCACATATTAATACCTTATTCTGCATGACCTTATTCTACAATCTTAATCCTACCTAATACCTAAACTTAACAACTACCTTACTAACTATTAATAAGCAGTAAATTAGGAGTTAAATGAGGGAAAAGTCGTAGTTAATAGTTTATATGTGTTCCCTATACTAAAGTGTTACCGTATATTTTAATATTATTATTATTATTATTATTATTATTGTGTTGGTTGTTGTTCTCAGTAATAATAACAACAACAACCCTTATTGGTAACACTTAAAGCCTTTATGTATAGTGCATTATAAAGGTATTCATAATGTACTTTATAATGCATTATATCTCTTCGTAAATAATTGTAACCAAAGTTAAAATGCATTATAATATTCTTGTTGTATCAAAAAATTGGATGCTTGTCATGTGTTTTATTGCTTTATACTTTCTAAAGGTGTGTTCAATGAATAGATCAATATTATAATCTATTATTACTGTGGTTATAATTATTCACAATATCATACAATGCACTACATCAGTGCATTAAGGTTGAACCACTGTAGTCACGTGGACTATTTTAATAATGTCTTTATTACTTTTTTATTACAATGTCTTTATAACGCCGTATTTTTCTTATATTTTACCTTTGTTCTACACTGTTTCTACGCTGTTTCCCTTCTCCTAAAAACGCTCCGTTGAGTTCCTGGTTCTATGAAGCCCCTCCCTCAGAAATATGCAATGGACTGAGATTGGTTAGCTGGCCCTGTGTATTGTGATTCGCTGTCCGGAAAACGTTGTTACGATTCACGTTGTCCGGAAACGCCATGCCCCTTACCATTACGGGCAAACGTTGCATGTGCTTCGGTGTAAATGTAAATAATGGCGTCAATATTGCCGTATCAATTTGAGCCCGAATCAGACCTAGATAGCAGTAATGATGAAGAGGGTCAAGCAGAACCTCTGCAAGCATGGCTTTTAATGGACTTTTATGAATATTAAGTATTTTTGTTTGTATTTGTCAAAGTGTTTAAAAATGCTGTCACATGTAAATGTTACTGCTGCCCCATAGTGTTCTGATTAAAGCTTTACTGTAGCCGAATACATGACTGAGTAGTAGCATTTTTGTTAAGGTATTGTTTCATTTATAGCATGAACGAGCATGTGGGTAAACACAACATTAAAGCCGTAATGAAACAATGCTGTACACTGATAACAGAAACGCCAACAAACACCAACAGAAGTTCGCTGGTGTGATTACATAGAAGTCTGTTGGTGTTTGTAGACGTTTGTTGGAGAAGTATGAAATAGAATTTAGCTAACTGGCTAGCGAAGCCAAACCGCGTTGGTCTTTGTTTACGTCCCAGAAACTATATAACTTTATAAATAAATAAATAAAACATACTTACAGGTTGGGGCTCATAAACTGCAGCTTCTGCTTTTAAAGTGGGAACTGTTCCATCTTTCAGTAATAGTCTTTGTGTAAATCCAGCATTGAACTCGTGTAGATTCTGGAAGCTGTCTTCCTTAAAATGTGCAGCACAGACAGCTAAATTAGCATTATAATTGTCAGGAAAAGAATTAAACATAAATTTTAAACATTGTTCCCGAAGTCCAGTGTCCCTAGGAAGAAGACTTGTATGGACACGACATGGCCTCGCCCACTTTGTTGTGTGTTCCCGTGGGCAGGGTTTATGTTAATTGCAGGGTTTATGTTAATTGCAGGGTTTATGATGTCACCAACCCGGGAAGAAGCTCGTTGTAGTCCAAACCGGTCGTTTTTATAGGCATTAAACTGCCCTAACTTTAAAAGACAATATCTCTGTTTGCATTGAACTTTCAGCGCTGTAACTTTGCAGATACTGTTTATGCTCAAGCAGCAACATTGCACACTAACTAAAGTAAAAAAAAAACGAAATCGCAATGAACCACCCTTTTAATTTGTGTTCTGAAGATGAACGAAGGTCGACAGTGATGTGACTATAGAAAGGATTGAATGACTACAAATTTTTGATGAAACAGGAACTGGTGAAAGCCGAATGATCCAGCACACTGTGGTTCGTTTTAGTGGCTGAATCACTTGCAACCAAAACATTTTTTATTTCTGTCTATTATATATTGAAACATACCCAGAGCATTACCTCACCTGACCAGAAATACATGTCTCAAGTATCTCTTTAGATGTCGTACCTGAGTCTTATTTCAGACACACACCATCATCCTGCTTTTCCACTGCTCCCAATGCTCAAAGCTTTTAGTGCCTTTTTCTTCTTTATTTTATCCTTCCATCATTGTATTTATTCATGGCGCTATGCTAATGAACTGGCAGCCAGCATATGGTGGATTAATCAAAGCCTCCCTTGCCGCATAAATGAAGTTCAGCATGAAATTGTGGGTAAAAAAAGCAACAAAAAAAACATGGGTTTCGCCTTTGCCGATTAACTCTTGGTTTGTAAGATCTCCTGTTTTTGCTGTAGAATGTTATTCTGAACATGTTCTAGTGTTTACACTGCAGAATCTTTGTAATGTACCACAGCAGTACGTGTGTCAGACTGATAGAATGAACTCCCAGTGGTTTGTTTCCCTTGGGGTCAGAGTTCACCGTTGGATTGACATGTTGAGTCTTGTGTGACACGTAGGTTTGTCCCCCTTCCTGTCTGTCAAGCTCTGTCATCACAAATAGTCATGTCTTATGACGGGGAGTGTGTGGAGCATCTATAAATAAATTGATCAGATGGAGAAGGAGAGAGAAGGGTAAAAATAGAGAGATGAGAAATGGGGTAGAGAAACATTAAAGAGAATTCGAAAGAAAAATAAGTGAGAATAAGTGAGAGAAAGGTCATGACTCCATTTACATTCATTACATAGGTTTATTAAGCTAATGCTTTTCTCCCAAAGCAGCATACCAGTGGGGAATCAAGATAATATTCAACAAGACCTGATTGCGTTGCATTGTGAAATCGCAACGCTTTTTCTTTGACTTGGAAGTGCTGAATGCAGCTTGTAGAAACACATCTCACTGACTGCTCACTGCTGTCTGGCCCTGTCAGGCTCCCTCTGCCCAGTCACTGGAAGCTCATCAATAACCTTTAATAGACCACAGGCACAATATGCTCTGTGGGTGTGTGTCTGTACAGTATTAGAGCATAATAGCCATCTGTGTGTGTGTGCGAGCTGGCGTTATTAATAGGGTTGGTCTCTATGTGGTGACAGGCTAAAGCATACGCCTATTTGCGAATTTGTTTCCCGTGTGTTTTTTGCGCACGTCCTGAGATGGATGACATGTGCACGGGTTATTCCTCTCTGGATCTGAGCCCATCTGTCACCCCACCCGAAATTCTGCCCATTGACTAACCCACCGGCTCTCTGTCTCATTATATCCGCTTCTAAATGGATCTGACTCTATGGATCTCTCTCTCTCTCTATCTCTCTATGTTCTTCTCACTCCTACCTTTCCCTTGCACTGATCTGAGATATCCGTACTGTTTGTGCTATAACGCTCTTATTGTTAACCTGTTGCTAGTGTTGTAGTGTCTACAGATTCCCCAGTGCCTTGTTTGCAACTAGCCCAAGTCTTTCCTTTTCAAGGCTATCAGAACAGCAGTCCAATAAAGGAGAGAGAGAGAGGAGAGAAAATAGCCTGTTCTCTTTCATCTCCCTTATCAGCAGACAGAGACGCAGACCTTGAAGTGCCTCAATAGACAGTAATTATTTATGTGTTAGTTATACAAGCAATTACACTGTAAACTTTAGTAAACGTTATGCAGTTTCTGGAAGTGACTTATATTATGCACACATCCTGTCTGTACTGGTAATGAACTGTATAGTTCTGGTTTTCAGGCGCTAATGTCCCTAAAACTGTGGAATTTGCTTTTCCATATTGCTTGTACTGTTTTTGATGATTTTAGAAATTAATTTCCCAAACAGGTGTGTTTCTAATGCATAACAGAAAGGTGTGCTATCTGTTCTCTACTCACACTAGTGATTGAGTATTGTGCAATATGGAAATTTTATTTCCATATTGCACAATTCTTGTTAAATGTTATTTATAAACATTTTGGTTGTGTGTGTGTGAAACTGTTAATTAAAAATATTGCTATATCTACACTCTAAAAATGCTGGGTTGTTTCAACCCAAATTTGGGTCAAATATGGACAAACCCAACTGTTGAGTTAAAAATTTAATTCAAAAATGTAACCCAACGGCTGAGTTTGTCCATATTTGACCCCAATTTGGGTTGAAACAACCCAGCGTTTTTTTTGTTTTTTTTTAGTGTATGATTTCTGCTCTGTATAATTTTTTCAATGCAAGCTTTATATATTTTTCAATGCAAGCTTTGAGGCTTTTCTTCTTTAGTTGAGCATGAGCATTTTTGGGGGGGCCTCTCCACTACTGCATAGCCACCGAAAAGAGGTGCAGGAAAAACTGCCTTAACTGCAATAGAAATAGGGTGACCAGATTTCTCATGGTGGAATATGGGACGGGATGGACAGGCACCCCACTCGCGCAACACCATTTCACATATTTCATTGATATGAGAAAATTTTATTTCATGATAATGATATATATCATTAAGTTATTTTATTTTTTTATATATATAAAAAAGAACAAAGAAGCAAATTACAAACAATAGGACAAATACTATAGAGTGCCAAATTAAATAAACTACATTTTTTCAGGTAGGCTACAGTAGGTTTATTTAACATGTATATATTTATTTAACATCTTTTTTTTAACATCTTTTGTTGTTTGATTAACATTAATGACACAGACAGGTATTCCCTTTAAAACCAAATGCTACAATTTACTGACACATATCCGGTTTTCACCAAGCTGTATATGTTCACTTAAGCCATAACATCTTAAGCCATAATCGACTGTATTTATGTGAGATACTCCACATGATGGGCATTTTGACAACTGTGTCTGTATTTGACCATGCAGGCGCAAAGAGAACTGAATCGGGATTGCGCGCTGTCTGAGAGCGTGCTTCTGGTGTGTGTCATTCAGCTCGATACCATGAGTTCTTTTTTTTTCATAACTTACTGCGCATAATAACTTGATAAACTTTTTGAAGTTTCTCATTTAATGTACGTGTATGCTTCTTTGACATCTTCACGTCTGACTTGATCTCCTCCGTGCTCTCTAATATCCTGCTTTTACGAACTGCAAGTTAACTGATAACAAATTGTAATTGAATGGTAATTTTGTTCTCCATAATATACTATGATGAGATTGGCTACCTTTTGATTAGGCTATTCTTGTGTGACACAAGACTGATATTCGCTTTTATATGATCACCTTGCAAAAACGTCTGGTCACACTATATAGAAATGACAAAATTTTATACTGGTCAACAGTCAGTATTTTGTCCACCCCTTGTGTAAATATAAGCCTTTTCTTTACACATTTTAATATTCTATATTATGCATTTAATCTTATTAAATTTATTATGTATGTACATATTATGTACAAGCTGTTAAGGATTCTTCCTCTGCTTTTCATTATCACTTAGCAAAATAGTTTTTGTGAGCGCCACCAAGTCGTTGTTTTTGTAACTGCAGCTGCTCTGGGCATGTGACCAAAAGCTCAAATCTTGTTGGTTGGCTAGCTTTTTCCACTGTCTGTAAAAAAACTGTTGCATTGACGTCATGTATTAATTTAGATTTTTGTTTTGTTTTACTCTTAGATCTAGAAACGGGTGATAACACCTCATTTTACATCCTCAATGTGGGCCAACCTCCTTCACTGGTGAGCCAATCACACAGTCTCCAGCGGCATGGAGGCCCGCCCCCAGCCCAACTAATCACCGCCTCCCACTCCCTGCAGGCCCACCAAAAGACCTATGAGCAAAGCTATGAGCCTCAGGACTCTAAATACACGCCCACAGGCGTGGGTAGAGGGGGGAACGGCCCACCAAAGGCCTTTGAATGTCCCAGCATCCAGATCACCTCTATTTCCCCGAGCTGCCAGCAGGAGATGGAGGCCAGTGAGGATGAGATGAGAACCAAGGGTCCAGATGGAGACTACCACGACAGGCCTCTGTCTCGGGACCACCTGTACCTGCCTCTAGATCACTCGTATCGAGATTCGTCCCTGAGCCCGAGTCCATGTAGCAGCCTTTCCTCACGTAGCTGGTTCTCAGACGCATCATCCTGCGAATCCATCTCACATGTGTACGATGACGTGGATTCGGAGCTAAATGAAGCAGCGGCACGTTTTACCCTGGGCTCACCGCTCACTTCACCTGGCTGCTCTCCACAGGCTGGACCGCAGGAGGAAGTATGGCAACAGCAGCAGCATCATCATCATCATCATCATCACTCGGCCTTCACTCAGTCCGTTTCTCACTCACACGGCCATTCTCTTTCGCCCCGCCAGTCGCCCTGTCACTCGCCCCGTACCAGCGTCACAGATGAGAACTGGCTGAGCCCACGTTCACCTTCACGCCCCTCTTCCCGCCCGACATCGCCTTGTGGGAAGAGACGTCACTCCAGCGCTGATATATGCTACCTGGGCTCTTTATCACCCCATCACTCCCCGACTGCCACGCCCGGCCCCTCGCCCAGGGGCAGCGTGACCGAAGACACCTGGATAGGAAGCCCATCCATGAGTATGTCCCCTTTCCAATGTTGTCCCTCTGAGGCTGATATTCCCTCCAAGACGAGGAAGACCTCCCAGGACTGTACAGCAACAATCCAGCAAGGGAAGGGCGACATGGCCATGGATGACTCTGGGAATGTATCTCCTTTGCTTGACTCACCTGCTGAGGATGCCATGCACGGATTAAAGAAGGATGGATCTGGAGAGCAGTTTCTTTCTGTCCCATCTCACTTCACATGGAACAAACCCAAACCAGGACACACACCTATTTTCAGGTAAACCCCCGCCACTGCTTTGAAGAGACACAAGTAAGAGTAAGAGCTGACTACTATATTGTCAGTGTCTTTCTAAGGCAGCATCTAAACTGACAGAGAACATCATGTGACTGATTTGGCGGCAACTTTTTTTTAATGGTCACTCACATGCAGCACACAAATAGTGCTCCTTACAAGCACAGGAGACTCAACTTTCAGTTACGCATGGCCAATACCAATAATTGTTTTGTTTTATCTTATGGCCACTAAGCAATAAAGGGCAGATATTAAAATCCAATATTTTGTCTAAATAAATAAAACACAAACTAAAATCAGTCATTTTAAATGCTACAAGTCAGTTTAGGCATCACAACATTATAAAATACAATAAATATGAATAATCCTTTTGAGATTTGCTAATGATTACATATAACAGTATTTTTAAACATTAACTAAGTGAGTGTTTAATGGCAAAGTAAATCTCTCTTTGTAAATTTGGGAAATTTCAGTACCAGTAAATTTATATTAACTAATTAATCGCATAGTGTTCTGTAATTAATAGGGGTGTAACAATACATTGTTATATCGAGATATCGCGAATAAAGCACATTCTGATTCTGATTCTCTGATATCGAGATATCACAATATATAAATGCGACAATATGTGTCGTTAATGTAAACGATGTGATTCACGATATAGTTAGTTTGATCTGTATTTATATGGTATAATTCACCCAAAAATACAAATTCATGTACTCACCCTCATGTCATTTTTTAGCCCCGCCCCTTTTTAGTGTTGCGCTCATTGTGTTCTTTCTTCCGGTTTGTATTTCCACAGCATGAAGGCAAGATCTTATGGATTTATACATTTAGAGTAGCGTGTGGTAGTTGAGTGAGCCAATGAGCACAAAGAGTTAAAAGTGTGTCCACTATCCATATCAGAGCATCAGATAATGGTTGTGTGTATGTGTGTGCTAGTTAGATGAAGACGGCTATGTGTGTGCCCTGGCCTCTGTCACCATAAATCGGTAAAGAGAGCGTGTGGCTGTGGGTCGCAAACGTGTCCCTGCCCACAGTCATTCTGTTATTGACCGCACCAACACAACACACTTTTGAACTCAGTCAGGCCCCTTCATTAATAATCCACAATGTATAGTAAACACACTTGGTTCCACATTCAGCAAAACACAGTCACATATGAAAAAGAACACAGTCACACAACCTGCTCTCACTCTTTCTCACAAATATGTCATGAAATTTTCAGTAAAGCAACGCGTAGGTGCAGTGTTGACTAACATCTTTATGGCCGTACCTTCATACAATAGAGACATGATACCTGATCCATGTTATATGAGCTCACTGCCATCGTGTGTGTGTGTGTGTGTGTTTGTGTGTGTGTGTGTGTGTGTGTGTGCTGACTGCTCTATCAATCAGCAGCAATAGAAAGATCTAGAAGCTTGACTGGTTTAACAGATGGGAGTGCAATGGCAGGGTTGATGAAGTTGGCACAGCATTGAGATCTAGTGGGTCTAGCTTGGGACAGTCAGCTAAGCTTAACACACTTTCAGATGAAGACACACACCTGCCTGCTCTTAGGACTGGCCAATGTATCAAATAGAGAATGGTTCTCATTCACTAATAATTGCGTGAATTATTCGTATTTATCGCACAGCAGAACTTCTCACGAAAAATGTCCACCTATGTGGACGATATGCACATGGATTTGTTTTAAACCTCGTTCAAACGTTAATGATTTTGGAGTATTCTATATAAGCGACTGTGTGGCAGAGGTTAGTAATTTGCATAAAAATGCCTAAACCATGTCCATTATAAGAGCTTTCCGTACACCCTTTCCTTTCACCGCTCACAGAAAACATGACCCTCTCTAAAGACACTCTATCGACTGAGAGCATCAAAACACAAGAAACATGTTTAATACAGACCCAAATTGCAGACTTCTGATTAGCCAGCTGTACATATGCAAATCTGCATCTTCATGCAGAGGAAACTCGCAGCTCAAGCTATAACGCACCTTTTCTAATACTTTATTGTATATATACAGTGTGTCTGTGTGTGTATGTATATATACATAATGATGAAATATATTTAAGATGAAATATGTTTGCATAAAATTTAATCTTAACACGTTAATAACACCACCCAGGTATGTGATTTTTGTGTATGAGTGGTTTCAGTTTTCCTTACATTTTTTCATAAATTTAGAATAAATTTTAGAATGAAAGTTATTGATGAATCATGATTTGTTCATGAAAACATTTTGTACGCAGATTAGTGAATGAGACCCATTATGTTTTCACTTTAGTTTTTCAAATGTTTGGGGTTGGTAGGATTTTTTTATGTTTTTCAAAGAAGTCTCTTATGCTCACCAAGTCAGAATTTATTTGAACAAAATTATAGTAAAAAAAAGTAATATTGTGAAATATTATTACAAATAACTTTTTTCTTTAATACATGTTCAAATTTAGTTTTTATTCCTGTGGTGACAAAGCTGAATTTTCAGCATCATTACTCCAGTCTTCAGTGTCACATGATCCTTCAGAAATCATTCAAAATTGCTGAATTGGTGCTTAAGAAATGTTTGTGTTATTCTGAATCTTGAAAACATTTGTGCTGCTTAATTTTTTTGTTGAAATGGTGAAATTTTTTTCAGAATTCTTTAATGAATACAAAGTTTGAAAGAACATTCATTTAATTAAATATTTGGTAACTTTTTATAAATGTCTTTACTGTCACTTTTGATCAATTTAATGCATATTTGTTGAATAAAAGTATTAATTTTATAAAAACAAAAACAGACAAACAAACCAAAACAGCAACAAAAGAACTTACTGACCCCAAAATTTTTAATGGTAGTTGTGCAGAAGAGTGTAAAGACATGTTCTCACTTTGATTTAAACTTAAAATTTACCAATTACAATTTTTGCAATTGACGAATCTTCATGAAACAGAACTTCATAAATCATTCTGTTTGTTTCTGCAGTATTAATTAAATTAAAATTCAGTTTCAGTGATTCTCATCTA
>RJVU01015056.1:602261-614451 GCA_003731715.1 Anabarilius grahami
GTGTATGTGGCATTTTTATATATATATATATATATATATATATATATTATATTATATTATATATTAAAATATTGTTTAATGTTTAAATGTGAAAATTAATATCCATGTTTATTGTCATATTGGTGTATACTAATGATAAAAATTTAATATTTTTCCTTGTTCTATTATTATTATTATTATTTTTTTGTGTACCGCACTTGTGCATGTATAAGGCAAGTGTACATTTTCACCAAGTAAAGCTGATGGGTGTCCACAGGCCACTAGGCCACTATAGTTAGGCCACTACCGTCACACACAGCCTTCTCACGTTTCCCCTGACGATCCATCTCACGTTACCATGACAGCGGGCATGTACATGTCACATTACAGGAGAGGGGTGATCGGGAAAGAAAGAGGATGTGGTAGAGAGCTAGACTAAGATAAAAATCTGTGAAAACAAAAAATCTGTTTAAAAATTCAGTTCATTGACTTGCCTTTATGTTATTCATAACTTATATTTCACAAGTTGATTTAGAAAATACATAGTTTTGCATATCCTTAAATATAGTTCACCCAAAAATGAAATTCGGTCATCATTTGTTCGCTGTTACGAATTACTTTTTTTCTTCTGTGGAACATTAAAGAAGATATTTTTAGAAATGTCTTATTTTTGTGTTTTGTTTTTAATTTTTGTACATAAAATAGAAGTCAATGGTAACTCAAATGGTTTGGTTACCAAAATGTTCTTCTTCTGTGTTTGGAACGACATAAGGGGGGAGGAAATGATGACACTTTTTTTTTTTTTTTTTTTTTTAAACAGTACTGTGTTACTATGTTAGCATTTAACCTGCCCTCACAAAAGCATGTTGCATCATGATCTTTGATCACAAGTCTTATTTTTCATTTTAAAACCATATTTTTATATCCAATTCACTGTTCAAAAGATCATACACCTTTTTTTCTTTCTTTTTTTCTTTGAGCTTTCTAATTTGTCCTATATCTCAGTGGACGAGCCTATCGAAGGATATTGTGGCACACACATACCACAGCTGTACGATTTCATTGTCAAATTTATTTAGATGTCTTGCATGCATAGCGCTTTTTCATGGGGAGTGAGAACCATTTCTGGCACCAGCACCAACAATGAGAAAAATAAGATTTGTTGAATTTCTGTGGTTGTGACAAACAAAATAACATAAAATCGATGTATCCTGAACTGTTGCATAGCTGCTCAATGACTGATCTTGTTTTGTATGTTTTAATTTTTATAATCAATCTACGATTCATCACTATGCATTGTGTAACTGCTCTGTTTATGTTGCTCTTGATCTGTGTACAGGGCATCATCTCTGCCTCCCCTGGACTGGCCATTGCCAAATCAGTATGGGCAGTATGAACTAAAGATTGAGGTTCACCCCAAAGCTCATCACAGAGCTCATTATGAGACCGAAGGCAGCCGAGGGGCTGTCAAAGCCACGTCTGGGGGACACCCTATCGTCAAGGTGAGTCTCCACAACAGTGATGATGTCATTTTCCCTGGCTATCTTTCCTGGTTGAATACATTTGTTTGTTGATTACCACCAGAGGTTAAACTTGTTTTTGGATTGTCATACGAAGCCTTGTAGTCTTGATTTTTTTTTTTTTTTTTTTTAGTACTCATTACACTGGCCACAAAAGTGGGAACAGAGTGTGATGCCATCCGTTCCCTCACAGGAAGCAGAACTTGAGAAGCGAGACCACACAGAAAGCGTCTGCTGTGTGGCCTAGTAACCTCATTACTGGTCATAAAATTCATTTTACTGGGTAACAGCTAGTGCAGAACTGTTTTGGTGTCAGTTAGATCCAAACAAACAGTATAGCAGTCTGATTAGAGACTTTATTTCATACTAACTGCATCTGTGCTACTTGTACTAGCGGCTTACCCATGGGAGCGTGTTTCAGTAGAGGTGATGGCATCATTTATGTAAAAAGCCAAATTAGTATCCTGCTGTATCATGTGGTACTCCTGATCAGATAGGTAAGATTACCTGGCACTCTCTTGAGGCTACCTCTCATAGGGAGACTGAGAGAGAGCTTGTTGGTAAATATTTTATGGTCTTGGAGGCAGTGGCCTCTTTTGTGGTAGCCTTAATGATGCACACATACAACTCAGGAACCAAGATCATTGAACATGTGTGGAAGAGAAGAAGGCCTTTCCCCTGAATCATAACCTCTGGCTTTGAATGGTCCATTAAACAACCACAATTACAGACCTGCATTTCTGCCACATCACACCTCAGTCTTGTGTCTTGGGGGCCATTAATTGGTCATTCCTTGTTTATGACCTTCGTTAGGTTACCTGCATGATCATCTTTCATTATCAGACATCTCATCTCTTTTATACTGCAGGGCTGCCTTTTACAATGCCCTTTGTTCCAATTCTTCTTAGTTAGTTTGAGTTCTTCGTACTTTTTCCGGACTGTACCTCATGAAATTTGTAGATGTCAAATGCAAAATCAAATCACTAATTTTTTTATTGATTTCCTATCTCTTCGGTGTAGCATGTCAGTTTGTGTGTATGGGTTGTTGATATGGCATTTGTGTCCAGGGTTTCATACTGAAGATAGTAGTGAATAATGAATTGGTAAAATATAAAAAAAACACTTTGAAGCAGTAAATTGCCTTGTTTCATAATTGTGTAAATTGAGTATACTTGAAATTCAATCAGTGCTCAAACATTTCTGACAACGGCTGAACATTAAGCCTTATTATTATTAAATACACTTACTGGCCACTTTAATAGATACACCTGTTCAACTGCTCGTTTATACAAATGTCTGACCAGCCAGTTAAATGGCAGCAACTCAATGAATTTTGGCATGTAGACATGGTCAAGACTTATCTGCTGAAGTTCAAATTGAGCATCAGAATTGGGAAGAAAGGTGATTTAAATGACTTAGAATGGTTAGTATCAGATGGGCTGGTCTGTGTATTTCAGAAACTGCGGAACTGGGATTTTGGGATTTGACAATGAGTTCACTAAACTCAAATGGCCACCACAGTCACCAGCTCTCAATCCACTAGAGCACCTTTGGGATGTGGAGGAATGGGAGATTCACATCATGGATGTGCAGCCAACAAATCTGCAGCAACTGCGTGATGCTATTGTGTCAGTATGGACAAAAATCAAAAGGGGGTCCAACCTGATACTAGCAAAGTGTACCTAATAAAGTGGCCAGTGAGTGTATCTGGTTTTTAAAAACTCAAAAGACCATGCATAATTCACAGGGTTTAATTCATTTTGTCAGAGAAATGGGTAACGCGTAGTTTCACGTGCCCCCTCCAATATTTGAGCAAAATTAATTTTTAAGGCAGCTTTTTTTATACGTTCGATACAATCAAACAAGTGTGATTAGAATGTTCAGTGCAGCATGTCATCAACTGCTAAATTCAAATCTGTGTTCTCGCTTTGACTTGTACTGAGCCAGAGTAAAGTCCCTTTCAAGAGTATATAAAGTCTTTGACCAGAGATGGACACGCTCACTTAACCATAGATCACAACTGTTCATTGCTTTCAACCATATTATATAATGTTTAATTTATGTTTCTGATATTTAAATGCACAGTACTAGCAAAAAATATTATATTTTGTAAAATACACACTGATGTCTAATCCTTTCACAAGTAATTTGACTCCGTGTTTTATTGATATCAGATACACACTGTGTATGTAATTATAAAGTTATTCTTATTTTAATAAACTTTATTCAGTAACACTTTAAAATAAGGTTCATTATTTAATGTATTAACTAACATGAACTTACCATGAGCAATACATTTGTTACTGTATTTACTAATCTTTGTTAACGTTAGTTAATGAAAATATAGTTGTTCATTGTTTGTTCATGTTAGTTCACAGTGCATTAACTAATGTTAACAAGGTTTTAATAATGTATTAGTAAATGTTGAAAGTAACATTAACAAAGATTAATAAAAGATATATAAGTGCATTTCATTATTAGTTCATGTTAACCTTAGTTAACTACATTAGTTAACTAATGAACCTTATTGTAAAGTGTTACCCTTTATTCTTTTCCCAGTTCATTGGCCACTTTCATGTCTTTTAGGAGAATGGATGGATTTTTGTGTTGTAATTCCGGCAACTCTGATTCTGAATTGAAGCGGCACCCTTCGCCCGTAATTAAACTAGCATATCATTATAAACTTGTTTAAACAACAAAATACATGTACTTACACGTATTTGAGAATCAGAATATCAGATATTTCATGATATAGTTAACATGTTTGGGAATGTTTCAAATAAAATAAAACCAATACATCAGTCATACAGCAATATTGTGGCTGCAGTGTCAAATGACAAGCATGACGTGTCACCATGGAAATAATAATACATAAAAATGCAAGGCGATCGCTGACCACGCCCCCTCCCCCCCCCTCACTGGTGCCCCTTCAGAAATACATACAGTGCCTGACGCCTCTGAGTTTTGCCATGTCTTTTTTTTTATTTATAAGATGGTATCATTGTAGTAAAGGCCATAATGTGTGACACTCTTCATAGAAAAATACCTTTTACATTTTTTGCCATTAAATTGAATGCCACCATAAATATGCTGGATGCTTGGTGATATCAGTTAGGCCATTGATTGCATTATAAATGGAATGAAATAAGTCATCTTTTCATGATAAATTGAGACATCATTTTTATTTTATTATTATTATTTTTATTATTTAATACATTATTATTATTATTATTATTATTAGTTCAAATAATTATCATATGATACATATTTTTGTGTACATATTCAGATGTTTCCTTCAGAAAATATATATTCCTTCTCCATTTGTAGAGAAGAAATGTGCTTTCATGATTGAGCCTGTAAAAATGTAACGAATTAGTTAAAATACAAAGTTCAATTGTCATTTGCAAAACTGATTTTTAAGTCTAGTTTGCTGAGATTTATTTCCCAGCCTTTTGTGCTTAAACATCAACCACCCGTATGCACATGAGGATGAGTGTTGTGCGAGTGAGCGTGCCTTCCTTACTATTTCAGAGTATTAATGACTAACTCTTTAACATCATAGCCCCTCTTCCCCTCACACTATGACTGAGGGTGCATAATTACCTCACATTAATGAAGTCTGCTCGGTGGTAGACACATACTGGTACACCCACAGGGAAAAACTGTGCTAGAAAACCTGGCTAAATATGTGTTTTTGTTTTTTCAGGTTATTTGATCATAGTTTTACAAGAAGAGAATTAAATGAATATGGAAAATTAGTTCATAAACACAGATATGAGTCTTAACGTATAAAGTTATTATGGGTAATAATATACTGAACAGAAATACTAGATTAATTATATGTTATATAATTATAATTATATGTTAATTAATTATATATTAATTGTAAATGAGCAATTGTATACGTATAAATGAACATTAACCTTGAATTATAAACACTGCATTAAAAAAAATTTAGTTCATGATACTTAATGCATTAACTAATGTTAACAAATTAAACCTTACTATAGTGTTAACATTGAATTTTCACACTTGTCTTTTGTTTTGTGTTTATTTTGACTCTTTATATCCTGTTTGATTGTGGTTTTGAAACCCTCTGGTTCCATTTGGGAAAATCTGCACATGGAAACTCTCCCATACCTTCAGACCTTTCAGCGAGCAGCTGTTTACGATAATGTTTCCCATGATGCTTTCTGGGGCATGCGCTGCTGGAGTCTTAGGCTGCTACTGTGGAGTATCTGTTGTTGTGACGTCAGCAGGTGACACCGCAGACTCCATCTGTCCTGGGAGTGAGCTTCTCTGCGGTGACTGGATCTTAGAGATGGTGAACAGACTCACTGAGCCATATTGCCGTCAGCAGCACTTACACTGCCAATTAGCCAGGAGAACAGACCCATACACCTGTATGCCAGTTGTAAACTAACACAGACTCTGTTTGTGTGTTTTTATGTATGCATCGGGGCATTTGACAGAGAAGGCAAAGAACGTACTACCTCAAAAAAAATTTGAATGAGAAAATAGTTATTACAGAATTAAATCAAAACCATAAAGAAATATGAGATGAAATAGTGTGTGAATGGAAGTGATTTGAAAATAACTTGAAATGATTATCTATGAATGAACTGTTAAATGGTTAAATTAAAAGTGCAACTCCGTGCCTGTGACCTTCATTACACTTGCTGTGTTTACTGAGCATTTGTTGACTAATGGACCAAAAAGAAGATGGCTATTGCTCATAGGCGAGCAAACAGCCACTAGTAGCTAATAAGAGTTACATAAAATATACTTATTCTAAAATTGTAGTTATTAATGCTGTTCCATATGCCTTTAACACAGAAACCATGTAAACATCAAATGGAATTGGAATTTTAAAAGCTGAAATAAAATAAAATATAAATGTTAGATGAAGAACTTAGAAATGTTGCCTTGGCAAATATAACTGAAAATTACTAAAACTGAAATAAAAGTAATTTAAAGGTAAATAGAAATAACAAAAACTGATAAAATGACAAAAGCACAACAAAATTACCAAAAAATTGAAAAAAGAAAGCCAAATATATTTGAAAAAAACAAATTCAAAATATTTATAAATACTATAATAATATTTGTATAATAGTGTTTGTGTGGATGATCTGACTGGATACTTCACCTTCAGCTAGGGCTGCAACTAACAATTATTTTAATCTGAACAGAAAAGTGACTTTATTTAAACGTATTGTTGTTAAATACTGTAGATATCAATCAGAGCAAACCTTGTGAAAACAGGTCATATTTGATAAAAGAACATTGCATGGTAGCGCAATTCTATTAATTGTATAAGCTCCACCCCTCACTTCTGTCCTGTGGCTGCAGGTCTGACGCTGCTGGTCTGCAGCTGGATATATCTCGGGCTACTGACCCGAAATGCAGCTCTGATGTGCAAAAAACATTACATTCTAAACCACAAAACATATGATTGCATACCATTTTAAATGGTTAGTTCAACCAAAAATGAAAATTCTGTCATTATTTACTCACCCTTATGTTGTTTCAAAACTGAGTTTCTTTCTTCTCTTGAAGAAAAGAAACTCATTATATATTTTGAATAATGTTGCTATCCAGACTGTCGACAGTAGCTATTGACTTCCATAGTATTTTTTTTCTACTATGGAAGTCAATGGCTACTGTCCACTGTCTGAAAGAAACTCATACAGGTTTGGAACAAAATAAGGTTGAGTAATTGATGACAGAATTTTCATTTTTGGGTGAACTGTCCCTTTAAAGCAGAAGTTAAAATGACTAAATTAAAAATGATAATAATAAATAAAAACAAAAGCACAATAGGTTAACTTGTACAAGGTATGAGGAACACACACATTCACTCATTTGAACATAGTAATTAATTGTATTACAATAATAAAACCTAAACTTAATTTTTTTACAATAATTTTTTATAATTTTTTTAAATGTTTATATTAGTCTGAATTATTGCACTCCTGTTCTACTGCACTTTGTCTGTTTGACACGCATACATGCACCTACGCTTGGACATTGAAGTCTGTGCAATTTAACGGAGACTCGCTTATTGTCGGAATATGCAAAATGGACATACTTGCATGACTTTCTAACATTTACAGATAAGGATATAACCGTAAAATGTAAGTTATGCACTAAGGAAAATGAAAGTAACTCATTTTTACTTGTTTACGTTTACTCTTTGACTTCATGCACCTGGGAACAATACAAGCATAGACACCACTATGACTAAAAGTTTGCTAAGAAGTTTTTCCTACTAAAGCGTATCCATGGTGAGCGTGGCCTTGGACGGCAGCATGCCCAGTTTTCCTACCTAGTTCCTACCTATTTGGCAAAAGGAAAGACATATGCGTTTTGTCCATAGAAATGTGTTATTCACTACTGTAAAGTGACGTGACTGGCAGATGGTTTCCTTGCCCAGTGTGCAGGCGTGACTAATCGATAAATGGATTCATTGTTGATTATTTTGTATTATGGATTATAATCGATTTTATCGATTAGTTGTAGGGCTTTCCTCTAATATTCAACTAATCGTTAGTCGACTAGAAGAGGCTTAGTCGACCAAAAATTGTATTGGTCGGTTAGTCGCAGAAGAAAAACATAAACAAAAAAACCTTGTGGCGAAGTCACGCAGTCCACAAGGGATAGATCACTAACATCGGGTCCGTGTGGTAATTAAAGTATGTCGGGCAGGAAATCCAAACGTTCACCTATCATCCATCGACCTCAAATATGGCTTATCATTTGAAACTTGTAAGTAATAGAGCGAGCAGCCATGTAAAATTGCTAACGTTAACCTAACGTTAACGTGCGCTATTATTAGGTGCATATAAGTATTTGTGCGGAGTGTGGAAGCTGAAGTATACCGCGCTTAATCCTAGACATGGAGGCGCCGGCTTGATCACTGGCATTTTTCTGAGAACAATACTTCGTAATTTTTGGTCATACAGATAAGAGTAAAAACATCATTCGAAATGGTAAACTTTTATTTGTGTAAACTCACAATAACAAGAAAACACTGTGCCTTTGAAATAAAAAACAATCAAACAGTATGCGCTTTCTGCAGTCGCGATCTCTGTGAACTTGAGCACATCAAAAAAACATCAACCTCAAGCCTCGTGCACACGGGGCCTATTATTGCACGCATTTATCGCCAGCATTTTTCGAGATGTTTTTCGACACATCTTTGTGTTCATGCCTAAGCGATTTTCACTGGCGATGCACCGAGTGAACGTGCAAATTCACTCCCTGACAGTATGGCCCTTGTGCTTAGTGCAAGTGAACGGTAGTGTAAATCAACATTTATGAATTTAGATATTCTAAATAATATTTCTTGAATGTAAACAAAAAAAATAAAAAATACAGATATAAAATGGCATATATGGCATATACATGACATGACATGAGGAGATGGTAGTCAGAAACGGTAGTGCATATAAGTCACAATGACAGTAGTGCAAGTGAACGGTAGTGCAAATAAACATATTTATGAAATACAATCTCAACTATATTTCTTGAATGTAAAAAACAATAAAAATTCAGAAATAAAATAGCATATAATACACATCTAGTGGTGTGGGCAAGAACTGGCAGAGCACCCATAGTTTGTAGGGGTCTTCTTCGTCTTCGTCGTCTTATCAATGTGTGCTCGCCGTTTTGTGCTTGAGCGCCACCAAGTGGCAGTAAAAAAAAAAGTGTTTTATTGTATCTTCAGCCGCTCCAGGCATGTGAACAAATTCCAGGCATGTGAACAATCTCATTGGTTGACCAGTTTTTAACACGGTGCGTCAAACCAAAAAAAAAAAAACGAACGAACCCCAGGCGTTTTTTTTTTTTATTACGCTTTTACATCTGCGTTTTGCGTGTCGGTGTGCACTCTCACATTGGCGCCCTTTGTTCAATCAAGAGGCGTTAAACGTCGGTGATAAGCACGTGCGGTAATTGTCCCGGTGTGCACAAACCTTCAGTGTATACTTGCCTCTTGAGAAATAGAGATGGAGAGATGTATGAGTCAGCATCGTCGACTTAATCTCTGCAGCCGAAAACAGAAAATATTATCAATAAATTATTAAAATGTTTAGGCAGTCTCCTTGCTGTTTTTTCATGACACATTCATAATCATTACTTTTGCCGGTGCGCTGTGGCAAGCTTTATGCGTGCGCTTGAGCGCTGACTAGCCTATGTGTTATATATAGGCAATTAAAGGCTCATTATTATAATTTATATGGCTTATTAATATACATGTGCGATTAGTCGACTAATCGCTTAAATGAATGACTAGTAGTCAACTTGAAAAATCTTTAGTCGAGGGCAGCCCTAAATAGTTGTTGCAGCCCTACCTACAGCCATTCAGTAGCTGCTCTCAGTCCCATGTAAACCTGTACAATGCTTCATCGTGAAGCAGCAGAATCCGTCCCATCCGTCCCATGTGTGCATTTGTCATAGAGGTCCAATGTTTATGTGTAGAGTAACGACTGGCCCAGTTATGTGGATGGTAGACCCCTTACACAGGTCATGAGGTTAAGAGAAGGTCATGAAATTTGCTTTACAGGGGCAAGAGCAGTCTAATGTTACAACCAAAAACACATACTTAACTACTCCAGTTATTGTGTGAGAGATCAGAGACATGATTTGTGGTGAAATCAAGAAACGTGTGTGAGTGTATCTATCAGTTGTGTGTAAGTCAAGCTGCCATAACAGAAGGCTGCGGATTGCAGCATACAGTAGCCAGACAAACACCAGCAAAACAAAGTGACAGTGTTTACTGGTAGTGTTTGGACTGGGCTAATTCACAGTTCAGAGATCTACGAGGAATGCTGTGTAATGCCCTACAAACCTCGCTCTCATTTCATTGGGTTCAATGTTAACCAAAATCAGCACACCTGTTGCTAGGAAACATAGAAGTTGTGAGCCCATCTGGCATAGACTTTCCTAAATGTAAGTGTGTGTGAGTGAAAGATAACAATTGAACTGGTTAAACACAAAGACGCACACAAAGGACAGCAGAGTTTACATTTGCCGTAGGATCTGTTCATGTGTTTTATTTTCAGAGAAAGTCACTTGTACCTTTCACCCAAAGCTTTTATGTGGATAAAAAGGCTCAGTGGAATCAACACACATGATGGAAATCAGCTTTATGAAAAATAAATAACCCTGTGTTTTTAGAAGTAGGATGGCAAAGGAATATTCTGGGCTAACTCTACTGAGAGCATCTGTTGCCAGGTTGTCAATTACAACAGAGAAATCGTCTAATGGCAGTTGTACTGGAGAGGTTAAAAGCAGAAATGCAAAGCCTACGTTTTTAAGCACTTGTATAAATGATACTTTTGAGTTGGGAATACCATTCTGAACATGCCCACTGTAGAAAATGATCATGCCTGACAGGCTGAAGAGGCTCTGACTTTGCCCTTGCGAGCCTGTAGGGATGATCAAGTGGGGGACTTTTCTCCGTTCTTGTTATAGGCTACCAATGTAATTCCTGTAGATGAAGTTTCGCTCCATAAAAATAGTTTGTTTTTGGTTTTATTGTGCAAAAATCATGCAAAACGTTTTTTGGGGGGCTCTAAATTTTTTATGAATTTAATTTATCAGTTTTTTTTTTAAAGAATTTATTTGTGAAGAAAATGATATACTTTTGTTGTGATTCGTTATTGGGGAAAAAAACAAACATCTGTGTACATTTTTTTTAAAATAAAACATAACATTTAAATTATGCATTTGCAAAGCGACTTGCATTGCATTCAGAGTATAGGTTTCATTGGTTCATGCATTCTCTAGGAATCAAACCCATGCAAGCACCATAGTCTACTGTTTGAGCTACAGGAACACTTTTTAGTTAATTAAAAAAAATAAAAATTATTTCCAGCAGTTTCGGCAGACCAAAATCCTGTGTGAAAATTGTACACAAATTGATTCCACTGCTCTACAATCACCATATAGACTTCCATTATAAGTGGTTTACATTTACATTTATTACTTTGTTTTTACAATCTGAGATATGAATCAAAATCATTATTTGTGGTAAAACAATTTAGAGTTTAATCCTGAATAGTCTTTTAATTGATCTTTTCCCAAAGATATTAGCTTTATTGTTTTGTGCAACATGGCTTAGTATGAAAAACAAAATGGCTGACCTTGGTGACCCTCAGACCTCAAGCTGGGTCATTTTCTGTGCCGACCAGAGATTTTTGTGTACTTTGTTAATTTATTTATTTTTTTCTGGGGAGCAACACTGTTGTCTGTATACCCTCATGAGTGCAGTGCTTTTGTTGTACAGTAGCCTGAGGCAGTATCTGATGTGGATTGAAGAGTAGGACACAGCACAGAGAACGGAGGGGGTGAGAGAGGTACACACCATGGTAAATGCTGTACTCGCTCTGTACGAATGTTTATATCTTGATGTGTTTGTGTGGAAGTCTTAGTGCAGCCTTTTACACATTGACCTTATTTAAACAACAGGTTACCCAGCCTCCTAGGTCTGAGTACTCTCCGTGTGTACACCTCTATTTATCCCTTCTTTCTCTCTTTTTTTCTCTCTCTCTCTTACACCCTCACACACACACACACACACACACAGGCATACACAGGCATATGTTGTGTAAACACTGCATCAGTGAACAGACCTCTTACTGTGTCCAGTAAGTATAGAGAGCATGTCAGCACTAGTCCACGGTTCA
>RJVU01015056.1:614512-636995 GCA_003731715.1 Anabarilius grahami
GACCTTGAGTCTTCTCCCCACCCCCTCAGGCTCGGGTTTACCCACACACATACTCAATCATACTCGTGCATGCACACACACGCACCGGCTGGCCCTCACCATAGCAACCACAGAGCAACACAGGGAAACAACTTGCCAGCAGCGGGTAGGAAGGAGAGAGAGAGATGGAGAGATGGAGAAAGAAGGAGGAGTGGAGATAGAGATTGAAGAGGAATAGGGGAAGGAGACATGAAGCTTTAAGGGAAACTCAAGGTGTAGAGGGTGTGTAAAGGGAGTTAAGGCACGATGAAACATGCAGCCTAAGTACGACAGCGCAAAATGTGCTACACCAAAACAGAGCTGCACCAAAACAGTGCTGCACGTGCTTTTGTTGTACGCTAGACTGTGTCTTCCTGCTGTGTTTAAGACCGCCTGATTCTGTGTTTCAGCCTGGCAATGCACTGAGAAACAGTCAGAATGAGACTTTATTTAGTCCTCAATATGAAAGGCAGCCCAGGGAGGCTATTTTTGCCCCTGATAACTTTATTCCAGCTATGGGACATGTGACTTTTCTTAATGTCAGCAGTTTAATATAACCAGTGTCAGAGAAGGGAGGTTACAGTAGTGCAGGAACAGTCGTCTTGTGAAAGCTCACTCAGACACACACTGTGGATTTCTTCAGGCCTGTCGATGATGAGAGGATGTTTCCTGTAGCTTGGAGAGATGCCACATCATTCAAGACTCCTGGTTTTTAAGCTTGTTTGATTCTGTTGTCCCTTTCCCATTTTTTTTTCTTTTTCTTTCTTTTTATTCCCCCTCACAGCATGCGGCCGCCTCTCTAAGCTTTTCTTCAGGATTAAAAGAAGTGGGAATAGAGCATGGATGTAGTCACTTCATGAAGTGTTGTTGTACAAAACAGAAATGACTTCCTGTTCCTTAAAGAATGAATCACAGGTGATCCACAAAACTCTTAACACGTGTACGCTACCTTCAGAAAGTAGAAAACAATTAGGTTTCTACAAAAATATTAAGCAGCACAACTGTTTTCAACTAGGGATGCACCGATAGGATTTTTTTGGGGCTGATACCGATTTTAACAAACAAATACTGGCCAATACCAATATTTGTCACTTCTTCTCTTATTTGAAATTTTGTCATCAAAATAGATAGTATTTTGATCCTGTTTTAAATCAGCAAAGTTCAAAAACGCCTGCATTAAATTATACTAGCAGGTTTATTGCTGCATCATCAAATAATTTCGAATGAACATGGATTGGATCCATTTAACATTTAGCAGACCTACATAAATACAACAGAACAAAGATATATTTGAAATAAACAGTGCTTTTTAGGTAGGTTTAATAGTTTTCAGGTACAGAAATAAAGTAAACAAATGTAAAATAACAATGCATATTCTTCACTGTATGTATTAAATACATATTAATCCTTCTTTATTGTAACAGACTTTATGATTGATCTTCTAATTTGTTTTTGTATACATTTTAATATTTTTTTGTAAGTCTAAATCAAGCAGCAACTTCCCCCAGTTTCTCTTTAAGCCAATACAGAAGTGACTTAAACTACAATTCATCGACTGGCCGCTAGGGACAGGCTCCAAAAGAGAGCAGAATCTCATTGACCCCCATGTTAAAATGGCCAACAGCAGCGCCAAGATTACGCAACAGTCATTATACAGCTCAGTTCCTTCACGCAGTTAATTAATAAACCATCGGTTTGTTATATCGGCCTTTTTCCTGCTATAGCCGATATGCCGATGGTTTTAAATTGAGCAAAAATCAGCCGATAACAATCGGCGACCGATACATCGGTGCATCCCTATTTTCAACATTGATGAGAAATGCAACCTGAGCATCAAATCAGCATAGAATGAGTTCCGAAGGATCATGTGACACTGAAGACTGGAGTAATGATGCTAAAAATTCAGCTTTATCATCACATGAATAATAAAAAAAACTAAAACAGAAAAACGGTTATTTTAAATTGTCATAATATTTCACAATATTACTTTTAACTGTATATTTGATCAAATAAATGCACCCTGGTGAGCATAAGAGACTTCTTTAAAAAAAAAAAATTTTTTTAATCTTACTGACCTCTAACACAATTAAACACTCTGCAAATAAATGGAAAAGGAGATCAGCTGTGATTCTTTCGCCTTAATGGAGGGAACAATTACTGAACAAGAGAGGGGAAGAGAAAGAAAGGGTGCAGGGGTCGTGCTGAAGTCAGCAACAGAGGCTGAGCCGCAGGCATTCAGAAACTCCTTGAGAATGTGGCGCCTTGTAGCTGCTCTAAATGTCTTGAAACTAAAGCAGCGCTCTGAAACTTTGCTGAGGCTGCAACATGTTCATGGAATTTCCAAAAGTCATAAATGTTCATGGACTGATGTATCATCTTGTAAAGTGATTTTACATTATAATGCATCATACTGACCATTAGGGGTTTTGGATACTTCTTTTCATAGCATTCCAGATCAAAATGAATGACTTTGGTGACCTTAAAGTAAACATGAACTCAAAATTGACACTGTTTACTTTAATAAAACATGTTCCTGGTCCTATTGTGTATGATTCATCAGTGTACTTTATTTCAAACAGAAATGTTTGTCTTTATAATCTTTCATCAAAATGTAATTACTGGCTCCATTATGCTTTGAAACGTCCACTCTTCAGGATCCAGTCAGCTTCCAATTGAGTATTGAATATGTATTGAATATTTTGTTTTACTTAGTCAGAAATGACCCATAATTTCCAAGTAAAATAAGTTGTGAATGTGGTTTCATGTTGATTTAAATCATATCACACCATTGTTAAAATTGTTCATTAAATTAGTTCAAATTCACCTTTTGACGTTGTTCAGTTTGCAAAAGTTTGATTGAGATGATGCACTATTTAAATCTATTTAAATATAGATCTAGTGCAAGACTAGAGAGCAGGTACACTATATTACAAAAATATTTTCAAATAGAAAGCACTTTTTTTATATTGTAATAATATTTTCACAATATTACTGTTACTGTATTTTAAAAATTACAAATGTATTACATTAATACATTAAAAAAAATGTACCAACCGACCCCAAACTTTTGAATGGTATTTGATAGATTTTGTTTAAACCGGGAAGCCAGTTTCTCTCTCACACACACACACACACACACACACACACACACAAACACACACACACCTACACATACACCTACACCTACACACACACACACGCAGTTTAGGTTTTGGTTGATTGTGGGGACTTTCCATAGGCGTAATGCATTTTATACCGTACAAACTGTACATTCTATCCCCCTACACTACCCCTATCCCTAAACCTAACCATCACAGGAAACTGTGCATACCTTTACTTTCTCACAAAAACATCATTTAGTATGTTTAATAATCCATTTATATAGATATGTGGTTGAACTCAGGTTTATATTACATCGTGGGGACATTTGGTCCCCACAACGTAATATAAACAAGAACACCTACACACACACACACACACACACAACACAGGCTTTTTTTGTTTTTCTTTGCGCATACACACAATGAAAATTAATTGTCCAGATGGGTTTGGAGCTGTTACCTGGGGTGGTTCACTCTCATCACTGAAGTAAATCCTACAAGTCTGTGGGGTTGGCGGGGTCATGGTTCATTTCAGTTGAGCTTTTCACCTTTTCAGGTCTTGCAGCATAAACATGGCCTCTGCTCCTGAATCCCCCATTGCCTGGGGGTCTCACAGAGTTCACAGCACTCACAGAAACGAGTTCTCAATGGAAACGCATTAAATAGAAGAATGAGGCAAAAGTTTCATGAAGCAGAGTGACCAGTAATGCTCCATTCAACATTTTTTTTTAAATGCCATAGCATGAGTAAAAACATAATGAAGTAACAATGAACAACAATTTTTACGGATTTTTAAAATTTGATTTAATGTTAATTTAAAAAATATATATATGCTAGAGTTTTTCATAATACATTAGTTCATTTTAATTAATACAACTTGAGCTTAAAAGTGAAAGTGACGTGAAGCGTAGCCAAGTATGGTGTCCCATATTTGAAGTTTGTGATCTGCATTTCACCCATCCAAGTGCACACACAGCAGTAAGTTTTGAACACACATGTGTGTGCAGTGTGCAGTGCCCGGGGTGCAGTTAGGGGTTAGGTGCCTTACTCAAGGGTACCTCAGTTGTGGGTAATGAGTGGAAGAGAGCGTTTTTCATTCACTCTTCTCACCTACATTTCCTGCCGGTACTGCAACCTTCGGGTTACAAGTCCGACTCTCTAACCATTAGGCCACAGCTGCCCATAACCCAAAATGTATTATTATAAGGAGAAGATTATTACATGGTTCTCTGGAATATTTGATTCAGACTGGTCAGTCGCAACATTCTGAGGTGTTATTCCCCGATAAATGAGATGCAAGATGGAAAAATGCATTCTGTGTGAACACAACAGGCCCTAATATTGTTGCTGTGTTCAACTTGATTTTGTACAACTGTAATAGTTTATTAGATAATAAATAGGCAAAATTTCAGAACGGTTGCATCTCAAACCAATATCCCTTGTCCTCATAATTATCTATGTGGTTAGAAGCCATATAATAAGTGGTATGACTGTACTTTATCCCTTCATCTAGTTTGAACTTGTTAGTTGGCTTGGCTAAAAGCAGCTTGCTAGCAAATGATTTCTTTGCGGAAGCTTTGCATTTAATAAGCTAATAAAAATTCAAACAAAAGTCAATATTTTATGTCCAATTATTTACTTATGTGGGAAGTAGCGTTTAATACGGGGGATAATGTACATCCAGCTTGTTGTTATCGCAAAATAAACCCCTTCAGGGTGATGCGAGTCCTGATCACCCTGTTGGGGTTTATTCTGTCATAACAACCAACTGGATGTACATTATGCCCTACTTAATAAATGCTAGAAGGTTCTTTTTTTATTATTATTGTTATTTCATGTTAACTATTAATTTTAACATTGAGAAACTTGTGAAAAGTTACCATAAATATTTTGAAACAAAGCATACCCTTTTGGTTTAATAATTTTCTTAGTTATGCATGTCTCCAAGTGTAATAAAACCAAGCTGTCCTGGGAACTACATGAACCAAATCCCACCATCCAAGTCTTCCGTTGTTCCCTGATTCTCTTTTCCCAACATCTATTTCTTTTTCCTCTATCCACACATGTCTGGCTCTGATCTCAAGACCTGTCAGTTTAAATGTGAAGCATGTTTTTCTCATTATTATGTTGCTGTGGTTGGCTTGGTCCTTCCCTTACCTGTGAGCGGGTCATCTCTCGCTCTCTTTTTCTTCCTTCCTTTTTTGCTCTCATTCCCAGTTTCTCTCTTTCACTGCATTGGGTCAGTGTTTGCCAAGCATAACATTTCAACAGTAGAGAGCTTGTTAGGAGCCTGTGTGCTCAACCTAGTAACACCCACCCACACATGCATGTCAGTGGAAAAGCTCCCCTCTGTTTGTGAACTCCTCACCTGTCTGGGAAGCTTATTGGCAGGTCATATGTGTGTACAAACTGCTGGATGGGGCATTGCGCTGCCTCACTGGCTCCCTGTGTCTGAATGAGGTTTGCATCGGACACCCTGGTGTGCAGCACCAGTAAGGAAAATGCCTCTGTGAAAGCTTTTTGTTCTGTAACTTACTTCACAGAATAATGTTACATCTAATTATTCATGTTTTAATAGGGGTTTCACTTCCCTATTTCCATTAGTCTTGTTTGTACTATTTTAGCAGCAGAAGTAGAATGTCTTTCATGGTTTTGTTTTTCTTTTCTCACCTTTCTACCCGCTCATTTATTTTTTTCTTCAATATGGTTTTGGTGTTTTTTTTTTTTGTGGCTCGTGGCTCAAAAACGTTTTTTTTTTAATGTTCATGTCTGGATTTTAATTAGTAGTTACAGAGTGTTTTGGGTTCTTGGAAAAAGTGGGCTAACGTCTGATGTTAATGTGCATGGATGAAGATTTGGGAAGTAATTGCACATATACAGGGTCCTTCAGATGGAAATGCATTGGGGGAAAAGGATTGTGATACAAATGGAGAATATTGCCGATTTTACCTGATTGAATGTGCAGTGTTTCTAGATGAATACAGCCTGTCAGAAATATGAGTTTGGCTATAGAGGGCTCCAGGGATGACATACTTTTCAGGCCAACCCGGAAGTTACCATCACCCTGATTCCCTCTACAAAAAGCCCTTTGGATTTTTCCTTTGGCTTTTGGATTATTGCAGAAAATAAACTCTGTGACCAAAAAAAGTTGATGAAAAATCACAAGTGGGGTATTATTGATATATTATATGCACCATATAGTTCAGGTGTAGTCTTTAAATTTATCATATAATTTGTATGATTGTGTTATAGTTTTCATAGCAGTTTTGTCAGAATGTTTATTAAAAACCTCTGTTGGCAACAATTAACCTTTTATTTGTTTTCATGCAGATAAAAACTGATCATGAATCATCTCTCCACTTTTTCAACAGCTGGTTGGCTACAGTGAGAAGCCAGTGAACCTGCAGATGTTCATCGGGACAGCGGATGACCGTTATTTGAGGCCGCATGCTTTCTACCAGGTTCACCGCATCACAGGAAAAACTGTTGCTACAGCAAGCCAGGAAATTATCATTGCCAGCACAAAGGTTCTCGAGATTCCTCTCCTTCCTGAAAACAACATGTCTGCCAGGTACTTGCCAGCAGCTCTTCACTTCGACATCAACCTTTATTCTCTCTCTCTCTGTCGCACACGCACACACACACGTTTTTTTTCTATCATGTTGGGGATTTTTCATTTGAGTTCTTTTGTTTTTATTCTGGCCTAATAATGCTGTTTATCCCCTAATCTACCTTTCCCTAAACCTAGCCATCACAAAAGCCTTTTTGCGTTTTTTAATTTTCTTTATTTAGTACAGAATAAAGTTATAAAGTTACTGTTTTTGTGGGGACTGTTGGCTGCTCCCCACGATATAGGTGATTTTAAGTTTTATTATCCTTGTAGTGAAATGTGATCTTCACAATGTAGTGAAATTCAAACAAACTCTGGAAGCCATATTCACGAGTTGAGCAAAACCTATACAAGCATATCAGCACTGTCATATATACTACCATTCAAAAGTATGCGGTCAGTAAGGTTTTCTAATGTTTTTGAAAGAAGGCTCTTATGCTCAACAAGGCTGCATTTATTTAATCTAAAATAGTAAAAACAGTAATATTGTAAAAGATTACAATTTAAAATAACTTTCTATTTTGATTTATTTTAATTGAATTTATTTTTTTTACATTTATATTACAAAGTTTAATTTTTTAGCGTTATTATTACAGTCTTTAGTGTCGAATGATCCTTGAGAAATCATTCTAATATGCCGATTTGGTGCTCAACAAACATTTCTTATTATTATCAATGTTAAACAGCTGTGCTGCTCAATAATTTGTGTAAACCATGATACATTTTTTTTTCAGGATTCTTTGATTAGAAAGTTCAAAAGCTTGTATAACAATTTATAATTGAAAACACCAATAATCTCTTCTATAGTTTAATAAATACAGCTTGAACTTTTATTTCTATGCCAGCTATTATGTGCAGTTGAATTGGGTATGCATACCCCTGTGTTTGTTATCAGTCATTTATTAACTACATGAAAGTAGTATAAATGCAGAAAGTGACTTGGATTGATTAGAAATCATTTAAGCAACTTTGTTTGATAGGTTGGATGATGGAACTGTCATGGATACACCTTCTTGACATGTTTCTTTTGCTGTGTTTGTCAGTATTGATTGTGCTGGAATCCTGAAGTTGAGGAACTCAGACATCGAGCTGAGAAAAGGAGAGACTGATATTGGACGGAAAAACACTCGGGTCCGCGTGGTGTTCCGGGTTCACATCCCACAACCCAATGGAAAAGTGGTCTCACTGCAGGCTGCATCAATTCCAGTGGAGTGCTGTAGGTTTTATTTATACGCATAGAAGAAAAATATATTTAAGAAAATATTCTCTCTGTAAATTTGACTATCTTATCTGTATTTGTGATTAAATAGCCCAGCGCTCAGCACAGGAGTTACCTCAGGTTGAGAAGGCCAGTATTAGCAGCTTCCCAGTGAGTGGAGGAGAGGAAATGGTCATCACAGGCTCCAACTTCTTCCCTGAGTCAAAAGTCATTTTTCTGGAGAAAGGTCCTGGTAAGAATCCTCCTACCAATTGGGGTTCAAGTGCTAAGATGGGAGTTTATTCGCTTTTTTCTTTTTCACCGTGTATTATTTTTGCTTATTATATGGCTCTCAGGAACACTTGATCTGTCATTTTTATTTAATATTTTTTATTAATTAAAAAAATTATGCATTTCCTTAAATTCCCTTATATATTAATCGGAATTGATTTGCATAGTTGAATAGCTATGGCAGTTTCATACCTCTTGAAACTCTTTCTTCTTACTCACTTCATACATAATTTAAAGTCAAGTCAATATTTCATACCAATTTATTTATTTATTTGGTAAGTAGCTGTGTACTGTGTAGCTGAATAATGTTCAGTCAGCAGGTCATTATATCAAAATTAACCCCTTTTAGAGGGATATTAGATCCCTCCGCTTAGTATCATTACTTTAATTTGGCTAGTACTAATTCCTTTTAGCAGGTTGCTGCAAGCTCTGCAAGTACAGCTGAGCATGCAGTATAAATGTCTTCATCATTCACTGTGAGCAAATATTGCCTCCTCACCTGTCTTATCCTCAAGGGTCACAGTTATACCTGCACTAATCTCTGACTTAGTGAAGCTAAATCAGCCTTATTGTTAAAAATAACAAGATCAGGTGGTTTATAGTTAAAGTATGTCTGGCTTTGGGAAACTGGAGCGATGGGTAAAATGTGAGGGAGTGTCAGTTTCTCACTTCTCATTTGAGAGCGGAATTTTATTGTTGCTCGTCAAACCAGAGAGATTTATCTTCACTTTATCAGCATCTTGACCTCCCACGATTTCCCTTCTCCTCTGGGGACATTGTGTGTGTGTGTGTGTGTGTGTGTGTGTGTCTGTATATGTGTTAGTGCAGTTCAGCATGAACACAACACACCTACACACACAAACACCACTGCACTCAAGCAAGCGCTCACTCCGTACACGCATATAGACATAAACACAAATGCACTCTGCACACACCTACATCCTCAGCCCATAAACACACACACACAGAGGTGCAAGAGCATTGTGCGCACAAACACATACCTTAATTACTTTATGCTTATAAACTTGCCTGTTTTTTCCTTCTTTCTGTCTCTCTGTTTACCCACACACATGGAGGCTATATTTATAGTTGGCGGCATAGTGGCATGTCACTGATGTTCTAGAGCTCACCTGTAGTCCTCAGCATCTGCTGTAAGGATGATTCAGAGGTCAGCACGGTTGCTCCAGCTGCAGGCAACTAATAGCTGACTGTGTGTGCCAGACAAACTTTGTGTCTTGTACTATAAGGATCTTAAGGATCTATTTGTTTCCTTATCTATAACTATTTATTGATTACACTGCGTTCCAAATTATGATGTAAATGACATATCAGTAAGATTTCAGTAGAATAAACATTCAGATTTTATTTTTTCTAAGAAAATGTTTGTTTGTTTATTTATCCATGTCTTTTTGGATAACTGGTATCAATCATAGACTAAATAACTTAGAGGTTGTTCCACATATACACTAAAGCCTGTGTATACAGTATAATGCATTTTAAAGGATTAGTTCACTTTCAAATTAAATTTTCCTGATAATTTACTCACCCCCATGTCATCCAAGATGTTCATGTCTTTCTTTCTTCAGTCAAAAAGAAATGAAGGTTTTTGATGAAAACATTCCAGGATTATTCTCCTTATAGTGGACTTCAATGGCCTCCAAACGGTTGAAGGTCAAAATTAGTTTCATTGCAGCTTCAAAGCGTTCTGCGCGATCCCAGATGAGAAATAAGGGTCTTATCTAGAGAATCCATCACTCATTTTCTAAAAAAAAATTAAAATTTTATACATTTTAACCATAAATGCTCATCTTGAACTAGCTCTCTTCTTCTTCTTCTCTATTAGAATTCCAGCAGTGTAGACATTGCTAAGTGTATTACTGCACTCCACAGGTCAAAGTTTGAACTAAATTGTTATATAGGGCAAGTATATAACAATTAGTTCAAGAGGCTTCAGTCAGCTTCTAATCAGCTACCTAATTTGATTAATCAAACTGCATTTATTAATTTGATTTAGTTAAACCAGCCATTTAGTTTGATTTAATCGACTAGTTTTAATACACTATAACAGAGGTAATCAAATGTCTTGCTAAGAAGAGCCAAAAATCAAACTTGATCGAGGGCCGTAGGATGAAAGCAAAATCTACATTATATCCAACTATATTATTATTATTATTATTAATAGGTACAATTCTCTTATTTTACATATATTTCAATGCAAAAATAAATAATAAAACAAAAAGATAAATTAGAAATTATAGAAATATTTCAATGCCATGTTTTTTTCTCTCACACATTTTTCTACTCTCTTGTGACATGGCATGGAGGGCCAAATCAAAGGTCATCACGGGCCAGCTTCAGCCTTCACTGCACAATATGCTTTAACGTTGTAAGCATGAAAATCTAGCACATCTAATCACACAATGCACTGTTTTGGTGGCTTTATTTCTGCGGCATTAGGAAATCAGTGGTTATTGTTTTTCCACATTGACTACAATGCTGATGGAAAAACAAATCATAAAAAATATGCTTTTTTCAGGCCCTGAAACATTTGTCAATATGACATGATGGTATTTCCACATATGGCTGAAAATCTATAATGTGGTTTTATCTAATATAGTATATTAGTAAATATTTGTTAATTATAACTGTCATGCATACAACATGTTTTTTATTAAAATGACACCTTGTGTTACAAGGTATCATTTATGTAGTAAGTATCTTTATAATGTCGGATCCAATAGCATCGTGGGCAGCTCTCTGACATGTAGTTCTGTTGCGTTTCGGGCGACCTGAGTCCAGCTTGTAGACATTTCCTGATTCTGTCCCCAACCCTCCCACTTCGCTTCCTGTCAGATCTCTGTACTGTCCTATCACAATGAAGGCAAAACCGCCAAAAATAATTATTCAAAAAAAGAAGAAAAAAGAATCTTTTTAAGTTTTACCACAAATTGTCCATTTGTTTTTGAAACTTATTGAAATATAGTGTGAACAATGCCAAGAAATGCATTCGGGGTCAGGTGAACCTGAAACCTTCCTAATAATTCATGGCTTCCTAAGGACTGATTAGTCGCCTAGTCATTCAAGCAACCCACTGAGTAGTCAGTTTTGAACATATTTAGTTTTGAATATTGCTAGTTACATCTACCTGACTATAACTCAGTTGTTGTAGGTTACTCTTTCTCTCCCATTTGATACACAGGGGTGCCATGTGGCCATCAGTCTGAAGCCTCAGCTTTCAGTCACTGTGCTTTCAAGAGGCTTTATTAGACTTAGTATTTTTGGGGTTATACTGTGTCATGAGCCCCAGCAGCACTCCGTCTGTATGGATTTTTGTTAAAAATATAGACCTTTTACACACTCAACAGAGCCCTCAGAGACAGTCTGTCGTCTCCAGCAGACAGCCTCTCTTTTTACTTCCATATGTATTTATTTTTTCTCTCTCACACTCTATTACTCTTTATAACTAGCATGGTAGAAAATAATTTTTTCCTTTACTCTTTCCAGCATCACTTGTGTGCTCTTTTTGAAATTCTTCGATAAGCAACACTTTTCTTTCTTTCTCTCTCTTGCTGTTGCTCATTTTTTCCATCACTTATGGAGACACTCGTTTGTAAATAATGAAATGCAAGTTAGGACCAGCCTCAGATGAAGGCAATGAATGAAAGGCATTCTGGGAATACGAGTCTTGGCCTGCCTTGAGTGTGTGTCTATGTGTGTGTTTCTAGTTTGAGACAATGACACACTGACTCACTCAATAGGAGTTTATGCATAAACACACAGGGCTGTTCTAACCCAACAAACTGACACAGAGAGGCACCTTTTAGAACTCACCTTTCCTCTAATTGGCATCCTGTGAAGTGGCAACCCCTAGGCAATCTGTATGGTGATAACCCATGCTTTTGTTGCATTGTATAAAAATGGAAAATCCTGAGATGCTTAAACAAGTAGGGTGGAAATTTAGCTCTCACATCTGGCCTTGAGCAGCTCCTAGGGAAAAGTTAATATCTTTTTGAGCAGGAGCTCATCACTCGGCAGTGTCTGTGTGATTTGCAAGGATGTGTTCTGCAGTTGTGTTTGAAATCGAATAGGTTGTTAAAGGTGCACTCAGTAATATGACACTGGTCTTGGACTTTATACTGACCTGGCAGCATCACATAAACTGATGGTTAATGATGTCTAATACTGATGCCCTATTTGGTTACTGATGTCTAATACTGATGTCCTATTTGCAATAAGCCATTAAAGATATATTCAACAAGTGATAGAAAATTAGTAGTATTGGGCTAGTCATGTTTTCTTAAAGGGATAGTTCACCCAAAAAGGAAAATTGTATCTTTATCTGCTTACCCCCAGGGCATCCAAGATGTAGGTGACTTTGTTTCTTCAGTAGAACACAAATGATGATTTTTGACCGTTGCAGCCTGTCAGTTGTATAATGCATGTCAATGGTAACAAAATCTATGAGAGTAAAAAAAAAACATGCACAGACAAATCCAAATTAAACCCTGCGGCTCGTGACGACACTATTTACTAAAATAATTGAGGATATCAAGTATTATAAGAGTAATATTAGTATTATAGTAATAGTAAAAGTATTTTTAAGACTGAGACTTTTTGAGACTGTAATAGAAAAACTGTGTTGTTGCTTTAATAGTCACCCATACTGAATCTATAAGCAAAATGTTGTCTAACATTTTGATAAGAGTTGGCTGAGTCTGGAATACATAAAATTATATCCACAGTTCACTCCAAAATGTAGGGAGAAGTCTTTATGTGGACTGGCACGGAGCCGTGCATCTGAGAGACATTTGTCCCTAGGGGCCACTCTAGCAGTAGGGGACAAAGGAGGACATATGAGAGGAAGGGAACTGATAATTTTAGGTCTAATTTTGACAGATTGTATCTAATCGAATTGAATGACTATTGGATCTACAGTAATTAGATGTGTAGTTTCTAACTGAGTAGCCCATGTGGTGGTTCTGAGACTTTGAAACTTACTTTTGATTTGCTGAATGGCTAGAAATATAGAGAAGTTAACAAATGATTCATGTTTTTTTTATTACCTTGACAATCACAGAACTGGATAGCAGAAGTTGTACTTACTACTGCCCTCTTATTCAGGAATAAAATGTCCTTTTTTTTTCTTTTTTCCTCTATTTTGAATAAAGAATTGATTTTTTTTGTGTGTGTGTGTGTATATATAATATAATATATATATTATTTTATATGTCAGGCTTTACAGGCTTTTCCCCCTATAGTCCTCAAAGATTATTCATTTGTTTTGGTTACAGTGAGATAATATAAATGGCAGATAAGGAATATTAAGTTCAATTAAGTGTTTACTATGGGGAAAAAAAGCTAACCAAAAAAGTTTTTATAATTTAATGATTCAGGAAATTGTAAGTGAAGAGTTACATTAACCATCTGTTTCAATTCATGTTAGTTTCCGCTTGCCAGCAGGACATTTAATTCCACATAATGACACACAAAGGCTTTGTATGATTTTGCCAGAATTTATTTTTCACAAGTTTGTTTATCATACTAGTAATAACAGAACAGCAGTATTTCTGAGCTGAAGAATTAGGACAGCGCGCGTTCTTGTGTGTGTTCTTGGAGTCTGGTTCCTGTTTGAACTTGCCCTCATGTGGGGCCCTCTCTGGTGTCCGGTGAATGTCAACATGTGCTGCTGTACTACTACTGCTGAAATTACAGGTGTCCAAGGTCATTCTCATATTAACAAAATGCCTTTTGACACAGAAGGGAGTTGAGACTCTACACAGTAACCTTGTGTAAACAGCAGTCTCTGGAGTGTCATGCACCAGGTGATTATGAAACTGCTCACAGCGGTATCTTCAGTTTGATATCAGTCCTCAAACCGTGCCCAATACATAACCCTTTTGAAAGTTTTTCTCCCCAATATTCCCACATTGTTAGACATTAATTTTAGACATTCTTGGGAGTATACTGCTGTTTGACCCATGTTAGACTCATGTCAAGCACAAACTTCAAAGCTGGAAATGTGTTTAAGAGTGTAAATCAGATCTGCTGTTTGTGCAGTTTATGTAATTTATGATCCATGAAGTGACTGATCCAGGATCAGTCTTAACCGGTTGGCTCTGGTCCCTTGGCTTTTATTTTGTGTCTGCAAGACGTCTGCGCAGTTGATTAGCTTCATGTCAAAGGAAAAATTAGATGACAGCATGTTTCCGAGAGATCCTGTGCCTCTCCATGGGCAGCATGTGGAGGCGTTGTGAAATTAATACATTAATTCCACGCGTCTTGCCATGATTCAACAATAAATAAAGTTATTCCACACATCTCTCTAAGACTCTAACGACATTATAAATGACATCATTACCTGTTAGGGGCTTAAGAGTCTTCTCTGTTCCACTCAGCAAAGGGTTGAGAGTAAGACTGATCTGATTTGAGTATCCCACTGTGAAGAACTCACTCTTCTAACAAAGTTCCAGCATTTCTAGCCCTCTTTCTTGGGAGTATTTAATATAACATTTTTTTTTTGTGGTCAGGTCATTGTTATACGCAGTCCCTGCATAGATCTGACATTTTGATCTATTCGAGCAATTGAGCCTCTTTCCTTTTGTGGAAAAAGGCTTATCGTTTGCAAGCAAATTCAATTAATAATTTTATCATTCTAAAGGTGAAGCACAATTCTTCATGCTTCTCATCATATTCGATGTAGGAGCACCTGTAGAAACACGCAGCAGTAAAGCTCCCCATTGCTGATTAGCTATTTGTAACCTAGAAGTTTCAGCAGACATGATGGTTGTGGCAGTAATGACAAGAGGGTCAAGTTACCTACATTTGAGGGGCAAATATTGGCACACAGAGTTCAGTTGAGGTAATTGTAGCTGGCCTAATATGTTGTTTTCATGTATGCAGCTAATGCTTTTTTTTCTTCAGATGGAAGACCGCAGTGGGAGGTGGAGGCTAAGATTATCAGAGAGAAGAGTCAAGGAGTAAGTGAATGCTTTTCTTTTTACACGACTTAGTAAATATTTGCCAACAAAATCTCAGACGTAAATATGTCTACATAGCATTTTTTAGTCTTTCTTTTCTTCTTTAACAGAACTTAAAGCTGAAATTTCCATCAGTCCTCTGAATGATTAACATATGATAGATTTTAGGACATTGTAGTATGTTTTGACTATAGTTAGCTTGCCTTTATTGTCATTGTATGTAACTTACAACAGGGGAGAGGGAGTTCAGTTCAAAGATGGCTGTTGGGTCGAAACTGTTTCTGAATCTGGAAGTGCGAGTCTTTTGAGCTATGTTTTAACTTTGTATTCTTCTATGGAACAACTTTTAGAGGTTTGCCTCCGACATCCAAGATGTGTTGTTTAATAAAGTTATGTTTTATCTCTCTATCTATAGTCAAACATTGTGGTGGAGGTGCCTCCTTATCACAGTAAGACGGTCACTTCAGCAGTGCAGGTGCAGTTCTATGTGTGCAATGGCAAGCGGAAAAGGAGCCAGTCACACCGCTTTACCTATCTGCCAGGTTTGTATTCGACAGCACATTCCACATTACAACACTCATTTCCTTAAGGAAATTATGGCTGAGAATATTACTCCATTACTAACTATTTTTTGCTCTTAACTCGCTCTTTTTAGGATTCTTGATTACTAGAAATTAAAAAAAAAATAAAGCATTTCTTTTAAATGGAAATCTTACCAAAGTAAAAATCTTTATTGTCACTAATGGTCAAATTAATGTATTTTTGATGAATAAAACTATTAATTAAAAAAATAATACTTCATAGGTCCTGAGTGCACAGGTTCAGGTTGTATTTTACTCAGTACAGCTCTGTTAAAGATGAGCTCAATATGTTTTTGTAATTGTGGTTACATTTTACAGTTAAAAAAAGCCAAAATAATATCAATTAATAACTGATACATCACAGTATAAACAAGAAAATACAATATAAAATATATTTAAATCATGTAATGTATTATGGAATTTATGACAAATGCGATAATGTAATGTAATGTCCACATTACATCAAGAATTGGATTGTGTCTGAGTCTGGCCTTCATGCAAAACAGTTTTCTTGCTAACTTCACTTAACAGTAACAAGAATGGCACACGTGTGGGTTTTCACAACAGAGTCACCCGTTTGATCATGCCAGCGTTCCTCTGCACTGTGCACCAGTGTGGTTAGGGATGAGGTTGTTCCAGTAACAGTTGAGCACCTGGTAACCGCTCATGTAAAACACCATAAAGAAAGAATCAGCATGATTTACATGTGGCAAGAGCCATGCAAATTTATTATTTATTATTATTACTCAAGAACTGGACCCCTTCACTGTCTTTGTCTTTCTGTTTTTCTCACTCTCATTAAATGCTCTCATTCCGTTTTTATCTCCTGTTGGCTACATTTGTCTTAAGAGTCATATTCTGGAGAATTGCTTTGCGTTTTAAAAATTTTTAAATCATGAGCTTGAGCTTGATGGTTCACATGACAATAATAATGTGTCTCACATGTTTAGTTGACATGCATTACATCAGCACATTTATTAGCTCTGCTTTTGAAATTGATATTCATACATATGTGGGATAGACCAGCATCCAGGGTGCAGTAAAAGGTTAGCTCTAATTATGGCTTATAGAGTTTCTAATAAAGTGTAATCGTGTGTGTGGTTCTCATAGCAATAAGCTGGTTTGGTATTAATTTCCCAAAGTGAGTCAAACCGAAAAACAGCGTTGGCGTAATTGAATCACACGTGAGCAACTTTTTTCTGTCTCTATCTCTGAGTTGCATGCTAACCTGTAGAAGAGATTGAGAAAGAAAAAGAGAGGGAGAGTGAGAAAGCGAGATAGGCCCAGCCTACCGCCCACCCTCTCCGCTCCACAAAGCACCCACTCAAATTAGGGTTTCCTGTTTTCCACACTAACCCGTCAGGTTTCAGCCAATCAGATGACAGCACAGGCAGCCAATATTATGAACAGGCCACGGCGACTGTGGTTGCCATGGCATCAGCCCACTGAGAAAGTGGCATGGCAGGGGGAAGGGCTGAGGTGCTGTGTTGTTAGAGAAGAGCCAGACTTTTCATGGGTAAAGAATAAGACGTCTGATGTGATGAGCAGAGATCTTAATCCAAATTTAAACTATATGCAGTGTGAATGCTGTGAGGCCTGCGAGGAAGTAGTTTGTAATCCACCTAATTGATTGTCTCAGGGTTCTTTGTTTGTCACAGACAAATCCACCAGCTTTGGTCTAAAATGCACCTGGAACGAATGCTATTAGCTGTATTAATCAACTGAAACTAAACTTTTTTTTTTTTCAAGTGCATTGTGTATACACAATGAGTAACACCAGACTCAAATGCATTCACACTCTCTCCCACACATGGTCGCCACTTACGCTTCATATAAGGAAACTACAGTTTTACCACAGTAATGGCCTTGCAGCAGCGTATGGGCTGTGAACTGGATTTTGATTCCCATTTGGAGCTATGCTGGAGGGCAGACAGAATTCTTCAGTTCCCAAATTCAGCATTGGTTTACATGGCACTCAAGCAGGCAACATATGTTCTCTCAGAGTCCACAGCAAGTAAAAATATCCCCCACTCATACAGGCCAGGGAAATGGCAGATCGGGAAATGGGTTACTGAATACTATGTGTTACTATTACTCATTGTGTGCACATTTAGGAGTGGAGAGGAGAGTTTGATGAAAGTATTGGCTCAATGAAATATGTGCAATTTTTATATTGAGCATAATTCTTGAACATGTGTTAGCCATATAATTTTGCTGTCAGATTTATTGGAGATGGGAAATGGGACAAGGGTTCATTAGTGCTGTGAATCTATTAAACTTTAAAAGAAATTTCCAGACCAGGATGGTTAATCAGTTTGATATGCTAATGAAATGGCATCATGATATCTCAATAACACTCAATATGATCACAATAAAAGTATAAATAAAAATACTTGAAGATGTATTGCTAATATTACTGAAAAGTACCAAATTTGTGAAACAGATAATTACTGTTCAGGCTAATTCAATGACATTTTATAGCTAATGAGATTTCAAATAAGATTATTAAGTAAAGTTTTTTTCTCTTCTTTTTTTACCCATATGTTTCTCTCTCTCTCTCTCTCTCTCTCACTCTCACTCTCTTTCTTTCTCTCTCTCCATCCTTCCAGTCCTGGTCAAGCAAGAACATAGGGATGATCTGGACTCCCCTGCCATGCCGCCCATGTCTATGCCTCTGGTCCATGCTGCCAGTTTGGTCTGCACTCAGCCGCTGTCCTCCCCAGAGCACTCCCACCCACCAGACGGCCTTCTGTCTAGCTCCCCACGTGGCCTGGCTGCAGGCCTGCACCCACTCCAGGCCCCCTGCGCCCCAATGGGCTCCCCAACTCTTCCCCACCTGCCCCACCTTCAGGCTCAAGGGCTGAATGCACCTCCCGAATGCCAGATGCCCTTCCACCCAGGCCCTGCTGCCACTGCCAGGCCGTCTTACCCACCAATACAGCACAACATGCCCTTCAATGGACAGCACAGTCTTCCTATGACTGTGGGCTCCCCACAGGCCTATGAGCGGATGCCGTTCCAGTCCGATCCGGCCGGGTGTCACACCCTGGGTTTGGGGATGGTGTACGGCCCAGCTTCTTCAACACCCACCTCTGGAGTGCCGCCGGGGCCTGGCTCCAGCCCCAGCCATGCAGTCTGTACAGGTAGCAACCAGGTCATGGCCCACTCAGCCCCTCACCATCACTCTCTAGGCTTTCATTGCCCCACTCCAGGGCAGGTCCCATCACCCACCCACACGCTGGGACAGCCAGTCCCACAGCTGCAGCGTCCACTGGTCTACCATCCAGCTGGGCAGCGGTCTGCCTCCTGCCCCACACCCTCCAGTGCTCCTGCTCGTATGGTGCCATCTCCCCACTCTGGGCCCTCGTCCCCCCAGCTCCATTCCCTCCCCTACCATTCGCCTACTTCCCCATCTCCTACATCCAGCAGCCCCTTGGGGCCCATGACACTCTCTGGACAGCCTTCCCCACAGGCTAGCAGCCCTGTTTTGGCTGGGTTGTCCACTTCAGGTCCTTTGGTGCACCCCCTGAGCCAACAGGAAGAGAGGCTGAACATCAAACAGGAGCCAGAGGATAGAGAGCCCACTTTCCGTACCATTGGCTTGCAGGACATTACGCTTGATGATGGTGAGTCTTTGCATTTTGTTAAACAGTATCTTTTCATCTTATGACACTTGATAGGATTTGAATGTTCCCTTTCACATTTAGCCTCAGTGGCCACCGCAACTTCCGGTGCAGCGCAGTGTATGGAAATTGTAAGAAAATTAAGCACAAAATATTGATATATGATCACATTTATGCTAAAGATATTTAAAGCTTCTGGAACTCTTTACCAAAATGTTGTTTTAATATAATATAAAATGTTTGGTCACTACAGTTGTATTATATTATATGTATTATATTATATTATAATATAATTTGTTGTGATTGACATGTATTAAAATTATAACAGAAAGAGTTCGCTGCTAACACAGTTTGCTAGAGGAGAATACAATACTGGAAGATTTCGCAGATCTGAGATTTTAGTGGTAAAATAAAGACAGTTTCCATTGACTTTTAACTGGGCCACTCCAGGTTGCATTTGGTTTAGCTATGATGACCAAAACTACAATGCATAAATCCCACCAGCAGGCATGTCTGTTTTCCCCCTTCATTATAGTTTCTAGTACTCACTGAAATAATAACCTTTTTATTAACTTTATTCATATATAATATTTATGGATATTAGAGAATGACAGGTACTTGCAGTAATGTAATCAGTGTGAATAATACATTAAGGGTGAATAAATATGTGTGAATCTGTGCATTAGAAGCTTATTCATAACAGGAACTAGTAGAGCAAGAACACTAGAATGTTATAAATAAACAAGTTAATGCTTCATTTACTAAAAAATGAATTTGCATGCACAAGTTGCCAGAGGCATTAGAGTGGTTGGCAGGTCCCAGATTTTAAGAGTATCATGACATAGGGCGGATTCATTACGCTGGTAATCCTTCTTCGCAGAACTGTGAGACCGAACGTTAGTAGTGTGGGGGAGGGAAACAGAAAGGCTGTGTTTGGAGTCTCTTACTACCTTGTTACTCTTACTGTTTCTGCAGTACATACTATAGTATTTCAATAATTGTTTTTTCTTTCCGGACAAGTAACTTTTTTTTTAATTGGACATGTGAATGACCCGTTTGTCCAAAGGACAAGCACATAACAAGGCTAAATGTCAAGCCCTGCTATTACAATGTAATGTACTCAATATGACCTCCCATTTTTGAAAAATGTTAACTATACTTAACTGTGAAATACTATTGCAATTTAAAATAGCTTTTATATTACAATATATTTTAAATGTAATTTATTCATGTGAGGGCAAAGCAGACTTTTTGGAGCAATTACTCCAGTCTTCAATGTCACTTGATCCTTCAGAAATCATTCTATGCTCATTTGGTACTCAAGAACAATTTCTTATTATTAGTTAAAAACAGTGCTGCTCAGTATTGTTGTGGAAACTGATACATTTTTTTCGGGATTCTTTGATCAGTTCAAAAATGCAGCATGTCTTTGAAATAGAAACATTTTGTAACATTATAAATGTCTTGCTGTCACTTTTGATCAATTTAATGTGTCCTTTCTAAATTAAAATATTAATTTCTTGAAAAAAAAAAATCTTACTGATCCCAAACTTTTGAATGGTAGCGTTTATAACCATTTTTATCTTTAAGCTAAGTTGTCATCAGTCACAATTACATGCGCATAATGAGGTAATGACAGCATGAACAATAGCATACTACTAGTTAAAATGTTTGTTTTTGTGTCTTTAAAAGTAGTCAATATTCAGTGTTTACTGTGCAGAATACAGTAAGCCATACCATATTATTCCATTCTGGATGTAGCCAGAGCGAGAGAGCTTGTTCCTTAGCTTCAGCGTTTATGTGGATAGTTTTTGCTGACGGTGTGTTTATGTGAGAAGCACAGAAAACAGACCACAATGGATTCCTTATTCAAAGCCATTTACAACTTAAAATGTGTTTGCTGTGTGGGCTGTATTACACTGAACCTGGTGCATCTATCACAGTAGATAATTTTTTCATGGATGACTGATGAGAGAGTTCAGGCTAATGCTGTTCATCAGCACAGATTCCACCAATGTCCTCATTTTTGTAAGACACTAGTGTGCTGGTAGACGATAGTATCTTGTATAAACAACAATCAGAGATATCGCCGATGGCTGATGCCTTTGACGATATCAGGACGATAATTGGCTCGTTTTCCCATTAATGTATTAAGTTATTATTATTATTATTATAAGGCTAGTGGTATTAATAAATTATTATTAGGATCTACAGTTGATTTGCCTTCCCTAATTTCATAATGACATCACCACATAACCACATTTCCGACAACGAAATGCGCCTTAGGATCTCCTCAAAGTAAATATTTTTAAAAGTAAAAAACTGCATCCCACATCAAAAATGAATTGCAAGGTGATCTATTCACAAATTGTCAAGAGTGCTTGTTATAAAAGAGACACATCATTCCTGTACAGTTGTTATTTAAGCAAAAGCAAAAATGGCATTGTTTTGTTTTGTGTCCATAGCACATTAACAAACCATTTTAATGATACTAATAACACTAATAACAATACAATTACAAATTAATAATAATAATAATAATGTTATTACTAAAATGTTATAGGCCTAATAAAAGTCTTTAATCTGGACACAGCACAGTAATCAGTCATCGATGAAAATTAAAAGCAGCTTCAAACACTGACTTAAAAAAAAAAAAAAAAAATCTTTTTAATTTTTTCACTATCCTTAATGTATGTCCACAAGAGAAAATAAAGCCAATAAATGAAGATAGTTGATATACCGTTATCAGCATTGAGGTAGATTTAACTCTCGTTGTGTCTGAGAGAATGAATCCGCTGACAGTGTCAGATGCCAAAAGCTTGGTCGGTTTTTGCTTTCACTTTCAGGGAATAATTGACTGTGGTTGGAGAGTCCTTCACCGACATAACTCTTGTGCAAATTTTGCAAGTTGCATGTGTGATATCCACGGGTTGTATATTTATTTGCGACGTGACATTGTTCTTTATGACCAACTCCATATTAGCTCACAAAATGAGGGAAAAAAGAAGATTTTTTTCCCCCGCAATAATAAAACGAAGTAACTAACTAAATAAATTGTAATTAAAAATCAATAAATAAGTTAAT
>RJVU01015056.1:637096-647240 GCA_003731715.1 Anabarilius grahami
GGCGATCTCACAGGCTGACGATAGGATGATATGACTATGGTACATATCACCCATCACTTTAAGATACCATTCCTGGACCAGAATTCGATCATGGGGAGTCACTTCTGCTTTCTGCCAATCTTCAGTTACATATTCAAATGTGAAGTCAGACAGAGTTAATAAACAGCTTGAGTCACTCAAATTAGACGTGCGTGCGTGCGTGCGTGTGTGTGTGTGTGGTGAAGTGTGAGTCCAGAAGGATTCAGCATTTTTAATTAAAACAAACACACACAATTCACACATTTGGCCAGCAGCATACTAATTCACAGATGTGCACGGTCTAATTCACCATTTCACATGCGTTTGCTCATACACTCTCAATATTTCAAAGTAGTCATGCTCAGCCACACAAGCTCACTACCTACATGTTGCTCACATATACTGTAACATTAGCCGTCCTCATGCATTCAGTGTGAGAGATGGGATGGAGTTGAGCCTTTTTAAAAGTGAAATTTTGAACTGATTCCACCAGGGACTGTATCCTCCCTAAAGCACACACTATAAATAGGGTCTGTGTCATTCTGACTGAAGCTCTTGAGTACCGTCGAGTTGTTAAGGAGGTCAGAAATGAACTGCAAATAGAACAGAACACAGCTCCAGTCACTGACATAAACCTTCTTTCAAGTCAACATACAGCTACCACTATTATTGAAATGTACAGCATGTTTTGCGAAAGCATTTCGATAGGTCTATTTAATGAATAAACTGAAACTTTATAAACTTTATGTGTGTTTATTTAGAGAAATGCAAATAAAATTGAAAAAATCTCAAATGTCATTTATTTACCATATTCCATATATAATATATTTATTATAAAATATCATGACATAATTATGATTATTGCATTTAAGTATAAACTCAATGTTTTAATTTTTCTTGCTCTATTGTCTCTCGAGTCTGTTCATAAGAGTCATGAATCACTCTTCATGGTTAACTGTAAGTGCTCTGCAGCTGGCTGAGAGTTTCACTAGATTTAAATGTAAGTTTATGTATCAGTCAGACTCTGCAGTTCTTAATCACACTTTCCTGGCACTTTTATGGCCCCAGATACTTCAGTTCCATTTGATGAATCACTTTTCAGCAGAATTCAGTGGCTGTCACTCTGTCAGTTACAGTGCATTCTGGGAGTTGTGTGATTTCTGTGATCATTTAGTGTAAAACCTGGTGTTTATTTACAAATCGCACCGGCTTTCATTTCCAAAGCTGTTTTGATACTGGTTAAACCGGTTTTAATAGTGCTTACTAGCAGATTGTGGTAGGCGGGGATCCCATCTGATAGTCCAGTCCTATTGTTTTTTATTCCAAGTCTACATGGAGCCAGTGCTACAACTGGGTGGATTGATGTTTATTTATATAGAAAGCTAATATGTAAGGGCTGGAACTGTTTGGAGTTTTTCATGGATAAATAAGAATCGTTCGTACGGTGCTGTGTGTTTGTGTGTGTATGAACAGATGGCACAGGTGATGTCAAAGACTCTTTGCAGGTGGTGTTGGGGAGGGGCTACAGACAGACTGACAGATGGACGACAAAAAAACAGGGAATTGAGACAAACGCGCACACTCTCAAACAGAAAGGTCATAAAATGAAATAGAATATAGGAGATGTAAATGAGTTATTAAAAGAGTATTGTAATTTGAGAAGTCTACTATTAGTACCATTGCATTTATCTCTTAACATGATATCCATGATTAAATGTAGATGGCTTATGTGCTGAGGGAGCCTTGTGTGTGTGTGTGTGTGTTCTTGTTTATATTACATCGTGGGGACCAAATGGCCCCACGATGTAATAAAAACCTGAGATCACCTACATTGTGGGGACCAGCAAGCGGTCCCCACGAGGGAAATGGATTAATAAACATACTAAATGATGTTTTTTTGAAAATGTAAAAATGCAGAATGTTTCCTGTGATGGTTAGGTTTAGGGATAGGGGTAGTGTAGGGGGATAGAAAATACAGTTTGTACAGTATAAAACCATTACGCCTATGGAGAGTCCCCACTAAGATAGCAAAACAAACCTGTGTGTGTGTGTGTGTGTGTGTGTGTTTGTGTGTTTGTTCGTGTAAGACGAGCATAAGGAATTGGGTGCCATATTTTCCCTGATGAGTTTGGATTGGTTCCCTCGTGCTGAACAGAAGGAGCTGTGTGTGTCAGTACTTACTCTAGTCTTAGTCACTTCTCTTTTCTCTTGCCTCATCTCTTCTTTCCTCTCCTCTCTTTTTCATGTCAATTGTATTTAATTAATGTCCTCCCAGAGGTCTGTGTTTGAGATGTGTACGCAGGCGTGCGCTTGTGCTCCTTTGTTCTCGTGGATGTCTGTGTGCAGCTGCCACCCCGGCATGAGTGCACTGATCTGGGTTAATAATAGGCAAAGGCCTGCTGTCTTCGGGTCCCGTATTCCTGACGTACACTACACACACACAAACACAGTTTCTCACTTTGTGTCCTAGAGCTAAAATCTCAGTATCAGCCTGTTCCACCAAGGGATGACAATTAGTTTTAACGTGTGGAATTTACTAAAGTAATCAGTTTGTTTTGTTCGAACTGCTCCTTATAACGTATATCCTTATGTAATGTGCTGCCCTCATCCGTTACTTGTCTGTTTCCCTCTTTCCGTTTGTGGGTACGGAAACTTCATCGTGCAACATATTCCAGGTCTGTAGCCTTTAGCCAGTGGTAAATGACTGTGTCAAATTAATAACACAACTTCTCTCATCTCTGAGGGAAAAAGAGAGTGTGGAAGGGAAAAAACAGAGCTCTGGGCCCAACGCAGCTCATTAAACACAATCAGAGAACTCTTCTGAAACCACTGGAAACCTGGTTTCGTGTCATCTTTCCGTACAATTACAGTTACAGGAACATAATTTTGAGGTCTTGGCGGAGGTGGGCAGCGGTGTTGTGGTCGGTCCAGTTTGCAATGCTGTGGTGTTTGGCTGCAGAGATGTGGCGTGGTGCAAAGATCCTTGGGAATTGATGTGACGGTTGAGCTCTCTGACCAGGAAACTCCAACTCAGACTTATTCGTTCTCTGGCCTGACATTTTCACTTTATTATGTTGTGTACAAGAGTGGGGGAAAATCTCTATTCTCTTTCTGTTTTATCTTTTATTTTTTTCTGTACTACTCTTGTTTTGTTCACCCAAAATAAAAATTCATTTTTCAAAATATCTTTTAACATCTTTTATGCCACACAGAAGAAAGAACAGATAAATGAACACTGGATATTAAATATCCAATTGGATATAGGTTTTGGTTTTTAATTTTTGGGTCTTTTAAAGTTAAGTTCAATATTGTTACACTGCTAATATTGTTGATAAATTGATCTTTGATAAATTGCTTGTCTTTTTTCATTTGTAAGTTGATTTGGATAAAAGTGTCTGCTAAATGGTTAAATGTACTGGATAATTCTGTTTTGAATGACATAATTTGAATTTTGCATTTATTTGTTTTGTTGGAAACTTTGTTCCACTATCTTTTTTTTTATATATATCTCTAAATCTACTGATTCAAAGTCCCTTTATGAATCTAGTTATAGAAAGAAAATGTGTATTTGGGTGGAGGAGGGAGGCCAGAATGATTATGGTAAGGAGCGCAGCATGTGGCTGTGTGTATGCACATTGTGCTTTGATCTTATCATTTTAGTTATAACAATGTGCTCCTCTCAAACTTTCTTTAGGAACATTTTGTTTTATTCACCTGGGATAATCTTTTCATTTGAAAATCACTTGAAGAGCTCCTTTTAAATATTTATTTTTCATAATTTAAAAAAAAATTCTCAATGGGTTGAACACGCATTAAAACGCAACAATCGGCAACAATTTTACGGCACCTACACTGCTATACAGTTTTGTCCCATGGCTACACTGTACTGATTGTTAAAGCCAGTGACTAAACATGTAAAACATGTTAAAGAGGTTGCGGCAGCCTCTGGTCAAAGAAAATGGGGGTGAATCACTGACTGACTCTTTAGATGGGGAATCCACAATATGATTCACAGATCAAACTAACTGCGACCTTGTGCTCTCTCAGGCACTTTTTGTCTCTCTTTTTTAGTTGTTTAAAAAAAAAAGAGAGAGAGATTTGTGTAGTTTAGTGTACAGAGGTCATAAAAAAGCAAACCAAGAATGGCTGTCATTACCCATGTCCTAAACACAGTCTAGATTTTCACATCTAGTTTTGAAGCTACAGATCCCTCCATTTAAACATCTGAATTGTCCCCCCCCAAATGGAAATGGGTGTTCTCTATCAGGTGCTCTGGCTAATGAGGTCAGTCTTACCGAATATAACACTTTCCATCATAACACAATGCATTCGCTGCTTTGAAAATAGAACAAAATATGTCTATCATCAGAATCTCACCTACAATGGAATCACATTTCATAGTTCCTGTTTTAGGAAATGGGTGTTACATCATTTTTTAACTCTTGCAATTTTGCAACTCTGCTAATTTCTAAATATAGTTTAAAATGTTAGTTTATGTGTTTTGTTATTTTCTAGCAATACACATGAAATAGACATTTAAGTAAAATGTACAACATTTATAAAACTATCCCAGAGGGTAACGGGGTTGCAAATTTAACTTAAATTAAGCGGTCACTCTGTAGGGCTAGCTAGTGTGAGACCAAATGTTTGTTATAAACTTTCCTTAAATTAAAAGAAAAAAATATTTGTTTGATCCAGTAACCATTTAGTCATTGTTATTTTCATGTTGCCCATTTCTGGTTATTCAGAGAGTGACAGCCCATCTCAACTGATTCCTCAGTTAACGGTCAACCAGTGCAGTGGCTAGTCCAGTGATTCACAGTCTCGGGGCAGCACCGTCAAACAATATCATTTACCCCAGCTCAGAGTTTTGCTGTCGGCAAGCTCTCAGACTCAGACCCTGTATATCATATGGTAATAAGGGATGGCCCCTACCACTCATCCACAGAGGATCCCCGTTTAAAGACTACACTGAGACTCTCAAGCATTATGTGAAATAGATTGAGATGAATCATGCTTTCTTACATGTGGGGAAAGACGATGTTGAAACCTCTCAAGTCAGTTGCTGCTATATTGAGATATATTGCACAGTAACTTCCCGTATTTAACTGAGTCAGATGCATCGCTAATATCAACAGAGCTCAGTTTAGACATTTACTCCCTCAATATGTTGATGAGATTTGTACTTTGTGCTGTGTTATATCATTCACAGTAAGCAACTGTAATTGGGATAGAGTTTTTATAGACTCTGAGTCTCCTGAGGTGACTTGCTTTCCAGACTGGTCCAAACGTTGAACAAAGAGAGTATGCATTGAAACTGCAGCGGGTATGTGTGTGTTTGAATGAACATGAGAAACTACAGTGTGCTTTAGTGTCACAAAAATGGAAAAAGTGAGAAAAGAAAACTTTTGATCTAGAAGAAGACAGGAAAATAACGTTTGAAAATAAGAAAGTCCTCTTCAAAGTAGAACGAATACCGCGGCAGATGACATATTAGTCTTCTCTATAAAAAAAATCGGTACCCTTAAAAACCTGCCAATACCACAGGCACACCACAGACGCTGATTAAATAGCTGTCTGTATTTATTGACAGACTATGACATACATTTTTTTTTAATTTGTTATTTTTCTCTTTACCAGATGTTTGTGTGTTTAATGCTTCATGGTAATAGCTAAATTAGCCTCCCAATTATTTTTTTTTTTACTTCATTATTGCTTTTAAACACATAGTTGCATATATATATAAATAAATNATATACACAGACACACATATATATATATATAAATATATTTATTTATTTAAATTCTTTTTCTTATTGTTTAAAATGCCTTAAACACCTTTTGAGAGTTGCAAATTATTGTACAAGTGTGATAAGTGTGCAGGGGACGCTGACATTTACATTTACTCTGTATGTTTTGTAAGTTGTATCAGTCTTCTACTACAATGTGTGTGAGGTTGTGCAGTGCAGGTTTGTGCAGAGTGTGTGTGTGTGTAGGATTGTTAGATTGTTTGTGCGGCGTGAGAGGCAGACAGCACGTCGAGTGGCTTTTAAAGCAGAACTCACAATCAGCCCAGAGCAGGTCTGCATGTGTGAAGTGTGTTCATGCAAGAGGAAGAGCCGCCTACGCCAACAGGATGATCTGTGACAGCGGCTGGGCATTTGAAACACAACACACACACACTCAAAACATGCAAGTTTCGCACACAAAACCATTACAAAATAATAACATCAACCACATAAGAAAGGTACCAAAACAACGCTAAACTTCGAACACACAGAATAACAGTTGACAGCTGTGAACAGCATAAACCTAATAATAAACATGAATAAAAACACTTAAAAAAAAACACTAATAAAAGACGCTATGCACAAAGCAACAAAAGATATAATCTTCGGTATACACAAATAACTACAATGCTTATGCAAAAGTGACACACCTAAATGATACTAACGTGACGGCGGTATAGTTAGTTTTCATGACATTTAGATTTTTTTTAAACACCAAAGAGTCGCGTGTAAGCCATCACAAACATCAGTAGTATTACATACTAACGCACACTACACAACTGCTTTAAATATTCACCCTACATAAGGATTATTGTAGGTAGGTAGATGTTGATTATTTTGATTTACTGAGCAGATCAGCACAGTCCTTTATATGGTGTTCTGCCACTTTTTTGTAACACCCTCTGCCGTATTTCACATTTAAACACACGTATTCTTTCATTTACCTTTAATGCTATTTTTAGCACCATGTCCAGCTCTCTGCCTTTTGATGTCTTTTTCCCAAATGACTGTTTATGCCGTTATATACGTCAACTAAAGCTTATCTCTAATCCTGTGTAGGCAATAGAGCGACATATTTGTTCACTTTGACTGAGCTCACCTTTTTTTAGTTCTTTTGGAAAATGTGGTGAAACTTGGTCCATCCCAGTCAGTCATGGTTTGTCTGGATGAGGAATGCAGGGATTATTAACTCGCTTGCAGAGGCAGATACCCGTATGAATGATACCTGAGGCCCCCTTCAACAGTCAGACTTGTTTATCTGCTCTGCGGCTTTTCCCTCAGATTTGTCATCACCTTTTATAGGTGTTTTTTACTCCGATGACAAGCTTGAAAATCTGGTGATTGAATGTTGTGGTGAGTGTGTCAAAACCTGCCATCTCTCCTAAGGAACCATCATTTTTTTCCACGAAGTAAGGAACCATCTTTGCCCTAGATTTCTCTTTCTGTTGTTTTTCTTTTTATAGGATGAATTTTTGTAATATGATTGTCGTTGAAAGATTTTTTTCATCATCGTGCTTGCTAAAACTAGGCATGTTATATGATTTATGAGAAAATCCACTATACAATAGTGCATGTGTAGAGAAATGGCCACATTTTAATGGCATTAATCAGAACCCTGCTGGGACAAACTGTTGAAAAAAAAGTTTGGCTACTTTCTTAACCTCAAGTCTATCTGCCTGCTAAAGTAATTACCACACTTGCTCCACTGTCTTCTGGGATATGGAACATGTGTTTTAACAATGGATCAATTTTATACAGGCCTTTCATAGTGCTCTAAAAGCTCAAGCCAACAGGCGAGAGGAAATGTAATCAAGGGCCATTAAACTCATAATGAACTGATGCGACTGCCTGCATCGAAGCCTAGTAGTTAAAGAAACGGAGGATGACTTTATAGCCTGTTTTGTGGTCATCTTATTAAGAGTGCTGCTGTCAGAACTTACATCCTCACGCACACAGACGCACGCTAGCACACAAATTTTTCTGAGTAGTCACATACCAAAGTTCTTTTTTTTTTTTCTGCCCCCTTTTAGCTGTCTTTTATTTCCATCGGCCCTCAAGGATGATGATATCTGTACTCGACTTTACACAGCTCAACACTGCCCTTCAATGGTTAGATACAGTAATGGTTTTTAAAATGCTCATTATGAACTTTAAAAAGCACATACTATCATTCAAGGGGTTTGGGGTAGTAAGATTTTTTTTTTTTTTTTTTTTAAGAAATTAATGCTTTTATTCAGCAAGGACACATTAAATTTATCAAAAGTGACAGTTAAGACAGTACTGTTACAAAAATGTTCTATTTCAAATAAGTTATTTCGAACTATATTTATGAAGGATCCTGAAAAATATATCCGTTTACACAAAAATATTAAAGGGTTAGTTCACCCAAAAATGAAAATAATGTCATTTATTACTCACCCTCATGCCGTTCCACACCCGTAAGACATTTGTTAATCTTCGGAACACAAATTAAGATATTTTAGTTGAAATCCGATGGCTCTGTGAGGCCTGCATAGCCAGCAATGACATTTCCTCTCTCAAGATCCATTAATGTACTAAAAACATATTTAAATCAGTTCATGTGAGTACAGTGGTTCAATATTAATATTATAAAGCGACGAGAATATTTTTGGTGTACCTTTATGGATCTTGAGAGAGGAAATGTCATTGCTCCCTATGCAGGCCTCACGGAGCCATCGGATTTCAACAAAAATATCTTAATTTGCGTTCCGAAGATTAACGAAGGTCTTACGGGTGTGGAGCAGCATGAGTAATAAATGACAGAAATTTCATTTTTGGGTGAACTAACCCTTTAAACAACACGATTTTCAAAATTGATAATAGTCAAGTCACCTTTATTTAGTGCTTCATACAATACAGATTGTTTCAAAGCAGCTTTACAGTGATAAACAGGAAAATAATGATGCAAACAGAATTCAACTCTGCTGTAAAGCAGCTCTAAAAAGACAATAATAAACAGTCATTATTCATTTGAAATTAGTTCAGTTTATTCAGTTTGGTTCAATAACTGTGTAAAGTTCATCAGTTATGGAATGAGTTCAGTTCAGCTATAAAGAATCTCTGGGGAAAGCAGTGATGTCATCGTCCAGTTCAGTTCAGTTCTCATCTAATAGTGTCAGTGCATTCAAGTCAATATTGCCTAATATTAAACTCCGTCGATGACAGAAATGGGAATGAGAAATAAATGTTTCTTGAGCAGAGCACCAAAAAATGTTTTCTGAAGGATCATGTGACTGAAGACTGGAGTAATGATGCTGAAAATTCAGCTTTACCATCACAGGAATAAATTACATTTTGAAATAATGTCTCTTTTTGTGTCTTTCAGTGAATGAGATCATAGGCAGAGACATGTCTCAGGCCCCAGGGGCTCATGGGGGCTCTCCAGCTGCACACAGTCAGTCCTAGCCCACCACACACCACATCAGACTCTCAGACAATCTTCACAGGACTCCAGAGCTGGTCAGCGAGTTTTTACTCAAAGGCTGAAAACGACCTTCCCCAGCGTGGATCCAGTGCAATTTAAATGACAATTATTGCTTATTCTTGATTCATGAACACAGCTATATACTGTACGCAAAATCATGTGTACTGTACACGTGTGCAGACATGGTTGAGTGGGAGTAAACTTAGATCCGTTCTCTTGGAAATAAAACCAATAATTCAGGGCTTTCTGACAGCATGATGTATTATTATTTGCGGCTTGCGGATTCACCCCTCGGATTGGCTAGCTATGCAGTCGAGCACCCTCATCCCTGACCGGAATATGCAGCAATTCTACAGTCACTTTAGTGGGATAACCGAGGGCTGCTCAAACCATGATAGATGCCCACATTTCGCTGCCTTACCAGCGGAAACGCCGCCTTTTTCAGTACACATTCTCCCAGTGCTGCCCTCTAGTGGATGGGCCCTCAGGCGCTGCACTGAGTCTGTAATAATAATAATATGCAACATTCCACATGTCTAGTGACCTTTCTGAGCTGTAGATAATGTTTAATGATAGGCCCATTTCCTCTTCAGGTTGAACAAATGCCTTATGTAGTAGCTGTGATTGTTAACAGGCTTTCTGCTGAGAATTTATATTAGTTTTTATTTCTTTTCTTTTTTTTTTTTTGAATGGGGACATGGTTAAATCCATTGTGTGTATTTTATACTTAGTAGCTGAGCTTCATCTTGTGTTCTGGAGTGCTGTGAATTGTGTTAGCTCAATATTACTTTCACAGTGCTGTTCTTTATAAGTCAAATTAATTGTTCTCAGATTCTAAAGATAACACGTTTTGTACAGTTGCATGGGAAGATGAACTCATGTAGACCAAAAG
>RJVU01015056.1:647303-659165 GCA_003731715.1 Anabarilius grahami
ATTGAACTCAAACATAAAATTGTGTTGACTATGCTGAAACTCGCTTTTGTGCCTTTAATTAGACAAAAAAAATGCGTTGGAAAAAAAAAACATTGAAGGTTTGATGTCAAGGAATAACCATATTTAATTGGTTGATTTTTTTTTTTTGATTTTTTTTTTAAACCCATAAAAGGTTGCATCTTGACAACCAACAAGTGAATTTCCTGTTACTATAGAGTGACTTGAAAGCTTCTCTCAGTTTGTGTCATTGCTGCATTCTGGGACTTTTCATAAAGGTTGAAATCCAAACCATCTTCCAAACCTATCAGCCCATCTTAAATTATAGCGCTCATATTTGCTCACAATTTGCTCTTGTGTGGACAAAAACAGTTTAGGCTGGTTTCCTCTGTACTTCACTCTTTGGGTCAGACACAGGCGATGGACATTGCCAGAGCAGATGCCATTTGATGGTAACAAATCTATTAATTTGCATTGGTTCCTTGCCTTAAAAGTTTAAATTGGAGATTACAGTTGTTTTCTCAACTGTATTTTTTTTCTTCATGAAAACTGGCACATTTTTTTTCTTAAAGATTTTTTCTTATCTTTTTTCAGTCTTTGTGAGACATACAGCTGTATTCATAACTGTTAATTATGTTTGAAAAAGAAAAAACTGCTATGCACTATAAACCTGCCTTCTGCCTATAAAAAAAAAAAATAGAAAAAAGAAAACCTTGATGCCTCTAGACTAGATGCTGTAGAGATGCTTCTTCATAGAGTAGTATGCCAGACAAGAGTTCTGTGTGTCAAGATGTGTCTGTTCATGCACAGAGTAAGCGTCTTAACGGTTTTGTGTATGCGCTTATGTCAGTTTGTATCCAATGAATTGTAGATATTTGTTTCTGTATTTTTAAAAACCTCTGAATTTAAATGGTGTACAAGCACACTGATACATTAGGCTATGCAAGGACAGACAATATGACGGTGTGACTGATTTTCAAACATACCAATAGCAGGTTTGTTTGTTACTCTTGCATCTATACAGTATGTAAGTATATATATATTTTGTTGTATGTAAACCCTTACATATAGTGACAGGTGTTTTTAATGACACATTTGACTATTTAAACTATCAAATATACATAGGAAAGCCTTAACTTGTGTTAAAATTCAGTTTTAGAGAATGTGTGTCATAAGGTTTGAGTTTGATTTAGCAATAGTGTTTTTTTGAGAATCAAGACAGAAAAACAAACAACCTGATGGGGAGTTCTGGGATGAAGCAGGGTCCCCAGATAAGCACCTATTTTCATTCTTTAGAAACCAAAGATCGAACAATGTGTTCCCATTTTACATACAGATGACAACGCAGACACCAGAACTCTATTTTTGATACTTTGAAATGGATGTCATTCCTGAAGTTTGGGTAGCTTGGATGGTTTGTAAAATAAAAGTACAGGTTCAGTTGATGTTTACGGAGCCTTGTATTGTTGTTTCATGTACATTTTGTATTTAACATTTTGTAATTTTTAAGACTGCAGTGCTTTTTGAAATTATTCAAAGGGAACACCATGCGGCATAGGCTCTTCTGAGGTAGTGTATCAATAAAAAGAATAAATGCCCAAATGTCTCTTATTGTGTCAGTCTGTCATTGTGTCTCGAATTCTGCATGCATTAAGAATGACATTTCTAAAATTAGTGAATAGGCTGCACACAATGGTCTGTCATCATGATTTACTTCAGAAAAACATCATATATTCACCCTCCTAACATAGCCATTGTAACTTGTGTCGAGGAATCCAGTCTCATCCGCTTCCAGTTATTTTAGCTGTACAAAAACTCTGTTTTGCAGCTTGATATCGCAAACTCTTCTTTATTATCATATTATTTTAGTTTATTATCATAATCATAAACAGTTTGTAGCTCTTATTATTAAACTAGTTATTCTTCTAGTTATTTACTATAGTGGTTAATGAATTGGAAGTGCCCACACATTCTGCCATGTAGCTACAAATTGAGCCGAATTAAAGGTGCCCCTTAAAAAAAACAAAAATGTTGCTATAATTATTGTACATTATCCCAGGGCTACTTAAATCAAGAGCTGTTGATTTTAGTCAGAGTTATATTGCAATAGTTTAGTGGTCAGAATTGTTGGTACCCTTGGTAAATATGATCAAAGATGGCTGTAAAAATAAATCTGCATTGTTTGTCCTTTTGATCTTTCATTCAAAAAAAAAATGTTATGAGTAAAATATCTCAAGTATATTCCCATTCATTTTTGCATTTTTATCACACCAGGTTGATCATGAACATGAAATTGTCCAGCCATGACTTCTTGATCCACAAGAGTATAAACATGAGGAAACACAAAGGCCAAATCATCACAATGAGTAAAACCAAAGAATGTAGTTCTGATGTGCAGCAAAAGATTGTTGAGCTTCACAAAATAAAAATAGCTTAAGCATTGAAAATCCCCATTTCCACCATCAGGGCAATAATTAAGAAGTTCCAATCAACTAAAGATGTTAAAAATCTGCCTGGATAAGTACGTGTGTCTAAATTGTCCTAATGCGCGGAGAGGAAGAAAGTTTGAGTGTCCAAAGACTCTCCAAGGATCACAGATGGAGAATTGCAGAGATTAGTTGAGTCTTGAGTCTCAGAAAGCCTAAAAAAAAAAAAAGATCAAACAGTACCTACATCCCCACAAGTTGTTTTGGAGGGTTTCAAGAATAATCTTCTGCTCTCATCCAGAAACAATCTTCAGTATATTCAAGCTCAAACCGGTGCGCAACGTTTTGCTAAGGTTTCCGGGTTGAACGACATGTTTCCTGGAAATGGTGTGCAACAGTGTGCAACGGGTTTGAGATATGTTTTCTGAAAAACCACGCAGGATTAAAGAGACAGCTCGCACAATGGGTCCAAGTAAAGTCGTTTACAAATGTGTTCTTTTGCAGTATTAAACACGTATTTATACCAATTTCATCAGGCTCCGAAAATTCTTCAAAAAGAACACAAAGAATGGCCTTCAGCTGCCATAGTTGCAACTCTTGTGTCATCAGAACAGGGCGTACAGCGCACCACCGTTTCCGTTAAAAAATAAAAATGTTTTGCAACGTTTTGTCGGGGCTGAACGTAGCCCAGTTGTCAGACACAACTGGAACTTCAAACGGCATCGGCTTCTATGGTCAGATGGAACTAAAAAAATTTTTTTGGGCAGCAAACCCACCAGATGGGTTTGATGCAAACAGGGCTAAAAAAAAAAAGTACCCCATGCCCACAGTTAAATATAATGCTGGATCTTTAATGTTGTGGGCCTATTTTTCTGCTGGAGGTCCTGGACATCTTGGGCCTCATTTATAAAGGGTGCATACGCACAGATTTGATCTTAGAGTGTACATACGCTTAAATTCACGCCAAAGCTCACATTTATAAAAACGGTCTTTGACGTGGAAAAGTACTTAGTACCACATCAGGGTCTGAGCAGATGTACGCACTTTTCCTTGTCAGATTACTGCAGGTTTTTGGAAATCTAAGCTATTCTTGCAGCTCGCTGTTCCAAATGAAAGGATTTGGACAATGACTGGTGATCTTTTATGTAGCAATATTTGCTCAAAAGGGAAATATTAATAATTATTCATAACTCATGATTATTAATTATGATTCATTATGAATATTTGAATCAGTTAATCAGATTAAATTGATGTAGCTGTATTAAAATTACAATCAATAAATCAGTTCATCCTGTGAACACTCAGTATTGATTATTAATTGATTCTAAGATCATGTTTCTTTTCATGGCCACAGAAAAATAATTATTCCTTAGCATTTACAGTGCTTAGAGCTGGTAATAAGATCTGATCATTTAAGAGACAATCTATTGCAGACAGAGAGTCAAAACCAAATATGTATCATGCAAAAGTTTTATTAACTAAATCACGAACACACAGTGCACAGCATAAATGAGTACACCCCCTCTGAACAAATACAAAAGATGTATTTTCTTTATGATCACTAATACAATTCATGGAAAGATGGCAAAACCAAAATGTATTAAACATATACATAATAAAACCTGAGAAATATATGTCGTTAATAGCCATAAAATAAGTAAATTAGCCAATTTTGTTTAAATTAAGGATTGCGGAAACGAGTACACCCTAGATTTAATTAAACAAATGTATAATATTCTAGTACTTAGTATACCCTCCATAATTTTGAATATACTGCTCTGACCCTTCTTGGCACGGAGTGTACAAGTTCATGACAAATTGTCACATCTGTCCTGTTTAACTCCTGGATGATGACCTCCTTAAATTCCCTGATCTTTAATGGGGAGTGTTACTCAACTCGTCTCTACAGAATCCCCCACAGGTGCTCAAGACTGCTAAGATTGAGTGTAATACGTGTCCACAGAAGGTTTTTCACCTTGGGAGAATGCTTATCCTCATTGTCATGTTGAAAAAATGCCCAACAATGCAGGGAATGAGGAAAGGTTAACATCTTCTGTTTCAAGTTTGTGTATTAAATTACACAGTGGTGTGTGAATTCATGACAGCATTGATAAAGCACAACTCCTTCACACCTTCAGCATTCATACATCCCTATATAAGAGCTTTACTACCACTGAACTTCACTGTGGGAACCAGGCACTTCTCACTGTACTCCTCCTCTAGCAACACCGTAACATTTTAGATGCTGTTAGATCCAAAATGATTGATTTGGTCTCTTTAGACCAGAGTACTGATTCCCAGAATCTATATTTTATAAATATGGGCTTTGGAAATGGCTAACTGACTTTATTGTGCTTTGGCTACAGTATAGTTCCAGTGAGAACAACAACCATGCATGTCATTTCTGCAGGCTGCATCTTACTCTGTGAGATAAAGAGTCACTCTTTTCATAGCTTTTGCTGGCTCTGAGACACTCGCTTGGTATTTCTCCTGCTCTTTGTCTAGCAAAAAAATCCCTCATCACTAAAGGAAAGCTTAAAATGAAGGCCTGATTATTTCAGGGGCCTTGTCACAAGTCCATTGTTTTTGAATTTCTGTGTTACTTTTTCTATTTTTTCACACTTGATTTTCACAGTTTTTTCACAATGATTTGGTAATCCTCTTGTACCACTGTCCTCTTTTGTGCTAAGAAATAAGTCTCCTGACAGTTCTCTCCCAAGTGGTTCCATTGTTGTCAGCATTAAGTCTGAGAATGATTCAGTGGGCTATATAACACTTTTAATTGTCAAGAAATGACTTCTCTTTAAATGTTTTGGTTCAACATACTTGCCTGTGGGTGTACTCATTTTTGCTACACAACATTTTATCACCTTGATAAGAAAATCTTATTTTCCTGAATAATTTTGACATGATTCTTTGGTAATTGATTAAGCAGACTTGCTGGAACATTATATCTCTAAAGAACCCTAACATGTCTTCTAAGTAATTGAGTAATTGCTGACTTTCAGAAGTTTCAGAGGGGGTGTACTCATTTATGCTGTGCACTGTAACTAAACTAACAAACACATACATACATACACACACACAAGTCACACGTACATGGGTAAAAAGAGGAATAATAGAGTGAGAGTGGAAGTGGAAGTGGAAAACAGGAGGAGCTATGGGAAGAGTCAAAAACCTGGAAAGAATTATTCATTACAAAGCTCCTTTGTTAACAAAGGAGGTTCACAACTTTAACTAACTAGCAGCAATTTAGTATATCGTACGATACTTGCATTAGGACTGCCTTTTGAAGAACATCCGGATACACTGTTGCCGTAGGAAGAATTCCTGAGAATTCAGTCCAATGGTGCTGAAGTTGCAATCGATGTCTTCTGCGTTGAATGAAGGACCGATGACAAACTTGCATGGTTAGTTTGAATCTTAGTGGGAAAGAGTCCTTTTCTCTCCTAGTTAAGCACATGGCTGGGGTGCAGGGCAGGCCTTGGCCTGAAGAGGCCGCCCAACAGGGGGTCTCTTCAGTCCGTCGAAGAAGCAAGAGAGCGGGAGGAGCATTGTGTGCTAGCTTTTAAGGTCCGGTGCTGGCCATTCCTCCTCTGCGTCAGTGGACCAATCATATATGAGCTCCCGACAGGAAAATTTACGATACTTTGCCTTGAGCAGATCATGTGCATGTAACTGGATTGGTTACAGATGGAGAAGGACCTATTAAAGATTCTTGTAATACTGATATGTTGCACAGGTATCAATATATCTTATACACGATCATTTAAATCTTCAAAATACAAACTCGTAGACACCAAACTTTGTATAGGTGAGTTTATGTTAGCCATTGGTTCTTATCCTAAAATATGCCTAACACAAAATATCATACAAAAGATGCTGCACAAAACAGTCATAATCCTAAAAACACAATGTCCTGGTATGCATGTTCATTTATAGATCAGTTCATCTATAAATGAATGCAGGAGAGTCTGTTTTTACAGGCTTTGGGTCTCTTTGCCTCTGCTTTTCCACGTGGCCACATAGTTTGGGGCAATAAATCCCAGCCCTTGTCAGATGGTTGGTCTTCTCGGGGGGATGGGGAATGGGGACAGACCCCAGAGTGAGTTTTAAACATTATTTGTTAAATAAGACAAATAATTGTGTCTGATTTGTCTCAGTCGTTACATTTATATGTAAATTACCTTAATTAAATGTAGTTTACAACGCAGAGAACTGAAACCATTCAGCTGCGCGCAAGTTCAAGATCATTTGCGATTTATAGATTTCACATCTGAAAGAGAGGTGGTGTACGCTCGTTTTCTGTGTGTACATTCATTCTATGAATCACACATACGCACATCTGAGAAATGATCGTAAGATCAAATTTAGGACGATTTCTGCACAACATTTTATTAATGAGGCCCCTTGTTCTGATACATGACATCATGGATTCTATCAAATACCAACAGATAAGCATCCAGCATTCTGGACACCAATATTAACAATTCCTAAAAGAATCACTGTCTGTCCATCTGAGATTTCAATATGGAGATGAAGATTAGGATCCTGATATTTTCAGTAGCGTTACAATGCTCCAGGGGCCTCATTCAGGGGTGCAGGAAGTAGGCTTAGGGGTGCTGGGAGTGCTGCTGCACCCCCTGTTTTCACAGGACAGTAAATGCAATGCAAATTTTTGTTCAGTTACATTTAATCATTTAATAATTTGTTTGTAATAAACACTTTAAATGGGCAATAAAAATTGTGGGTTTTTTAAAGAACAACCAAGATAAAATAAAAACGCTTTACGGGCTCAAGCATAGGCAGAGTTTCTAATAACATGTTTTTGCAGCGTTGAACAATGTAGCCAATCACAGACATGTCTGTTGATTTCTGGAATGCAATGAGATGTCAGGATCCACTCACCGCTCAAAACGCTGGAGTTTTTGTTCAGTGCTAAATGCTTTGTTTTAACCAGAGGATTTGCCAGCATGCAAAGTGTAGATATTATAGATTCATTGTGCAGTCATTGAAGCATTGCGAGATCTTTTTAGTGATTATAAAGGAAGAGCTCATTGCGTGCATTCTGCCATGCCAAATCATATGATTGTTTTTATGTTTGTGAATGTTGATACTTTAATAACAAATAATGTATCACAGTTTATGCTGGGATCTGTAGGTTGTGGCTAGACGACAAGTTTCTTAAAGGAACACTCCACTTTTTTTGAAAATAACTCTAGGGGAGTTGGAAAATGAGCCTAAACAGTTGAGTTTTACCGTTTTCGAATCCATTCAACCAATCTCCGGGTCTGGCGGTACCACTTTTAGCATAGCTTAGCATAGTTCATTGAATCTGATGAGACCAATAGCATCTCGCTTAAAAAAAATGACCAAAGAGTTGATATTTTTCCTTTTTAAAACTTGACTCTTCTGTAGTTAAGTTGCGATTTTCTAGGCCAATATGGCTAGGAACTATACTCTCATTCCGGCGTAATAATCAAGGAACTTTGCTGCCGTTCCATGGGTACAGCAGGTGCAATGATATTACGCAGCATCTCTCACAAATGTCTCCATGGTTGCAAGGCACGCTCCCTGTGCAAACAGGGGGTCACAGCCACTGCGTAATATCATTGCGCCTGCTGCTACCAGGATTAAGATTTAAAATCCTTAACCCTTATCCAGTAAATAGTAAAAAAATAAAATAAAAATAAAAACTGGAAAGGTCATGGGCCTTTGTTTGTGGACAACGGGAGGAGTTAAACGGCTTGAAATCTACTGATCAAAACAATCATACAAAGCTGGTCCAAAACATTTCACTTTACCACTTTGACATGCTAATGTCAGAGCAATATCAATTTATTTGTTGCATATAAGAGTCACATTTACACGTACATACACATTTCATACAATTTTAGGGAGAAATGCCCCTTCTTTCACTAGAGAGGTGTGATATTTTGTTCAGCCTGTATTGCACTCCAGGTAATGTAGTCATGAAATACATATTTATAATAAAAAAAATGATGAGCTCATGATTCAAGCAGCCTACAGTCAATAAACTGATGCAGACCACAATTCCAAAACAAGGTATGACCATGGCATAGTTCAGTCTTCACAATCTCTCATGGGGTCAGACTGGGGGCAACAGAATACACACCTCTATCAATTCAATTTCACTAAAGAATGAGCACTGAAGCATGTAGATCACACAAACAACTCATCTTATACTTTAAATAAAAATTTTCACTTTTCGAATGGATTAAACTAAAAATCAGTTCATGCAAGTCTATGGAGTACATACTTGGTCTGATCTCTATTAAATAAGGAAAAGTCTGAAGGCTGTGTCAGTCCAACAGTGCAGATGTACACTGGGAAAACCTTCATGCCCTTTTGAACTCTACTTGCAGCATAACGGTCTTACAGTATTTTAAAGCACATATTTGGCTTTTTACAATCTCACTGTATTTCAGAACATTCCTTTATCCATAACGGCAATAAGTGTTCCATTGTATTTTAGTTCTCTAGTGCCAAACTGGACTGCCCAACAGGAAGATCTCTTGTTCCATAAACTGATGGCTTGCAAGGCTTATAAGTTTACTTTAAGGTCTTGAATTAGGATAGAAGAGATCTTGACATCAAAAGACAGGAAGACTTTAGCATGCATGCCATTGATCTCAACTTTCCTCACACACATACACAAGCAGTGAGGCAGTGCTACTGAGATGTTTAGCTTGTGTGTATATAAACATATATACAGTGCTTCTGCGTCAGGTCCCCTCTTAAACTACTACTTTGTGTCAGGAACAACTGTCTGAAAAGCCAAAAGACAGGTAATGATGGAAAAAAGGGTGAGACAGGTGAAGTGCGGTCCTCATTTGGTGGATGTAGCCGTCTGCGTGTGGTCACTCACAGCAAACCAGGCGGATGGGGTGGCCGGAGAGGGGAAGATTGGAGCATTCAGCTACAGCCCGTCTTGCTGCTTTCTCACTGGGGAAGGTCACCAGTGCCTCCCCACTACGCTGACCACTCCAGTTATATAGCACGAGCACCGAGTCCGCCTGGAGCTACGGCAAAAGAAAAAGGAAAAAAAAAAAATTAAGCAAGTATTTAAATATATATGCTGTAGTGGTCAAAAGTGATGTCCAGAGGGGATATTTATTTTATTACTCTACAAGTTGTTCTTCCCTCATATATATTATATATTATATATGGTATTTATCTGACAAAATTATTTGGCAAAAAAAGGCAAAGTACTGCCGTTTTATTTTATAAAAAAACCAAAAACAAAGCACACACACACAGAAAAAAAAAAAGGACACATTTACTACAGCATAATCAGTTATTAACATTTTGTTGGTTCTCATGATTTTGCATGTGTTCAAAATTTCTTTGTATGACTTTGTAAAATTATGTCCACACAATTTGGCATGTTTCTTTGCGTTATCACAAAACTGATTCCAAGCACAACTTAATTAACTTAAGGGTGAACATAGGCAAGACATCATTTTTGGCCACTACTGTACACATTCCAGTGGTGGTATATATTATATATTTATTTATTTTATATTTATATAGATATATAGAGAGATTTATAGAGAGAGAGTGTTCTATAGAGAGAGAGAAACTTTGGATTAAACACCCTTCAAGCATTTTTGCATAAACCCACCACACACAGGATTTATGCGATCATAAGTCAATCAAATCAGCTGAAAAGAAATGAGAGTATACACTTAGCCATTCATTAGGAAACCCTTATAAAGGCTGGAGACTTGCAGCAAGTTAAGAACAACGATGCTGCACGAACAAGACATTCAAACCCCAAACCAATAAATCACTTTGGAGAGAAAGAGCATTATTAAAACAAGCTTCTTAAAACAGCAGCACAAGCATACTGGGACTAAATTATGCATGAAGCAGTTGAGTAAAGATTTACACAGATGCAAAAACAGAAGAAAAGAAGAATAGTATTACTGGACTGCAATTCTGATTGGAGGTCACCACAGAGCAGTGGCAGTGAGGGGAGGAGTTAGAGTATTAGTCCATGCAGAAGCGATGGGTTCAGGCCACAAGGGGCATCATGGGAGCTTACCTGGAGGGGCTCCCCTTACAGGCAAAGCCACTCTTTAGGCTGAATCAGACTCCGGCCCTGCTCACTCACTCCAACCAAGCTGCTGTAGTCTTCAGGCATGTACTACAGCACAACGAGCCACAGTCAGTTCCACAGGCCTCACGTTACACTCATAATCAGCACTTCTCTCAACCGTCTTATGTACAGGTGACGGTAGAGTAGTATGCATTTCTACTAAGGGTGTTAAAAGATGTGCATTGACATGGCAGTGAAAATACTGAAAACAATTTTTTTATATATATTTTTAAAAGAAATGAACACTTATTGAGAAAGGATGCATTAAATTGATCGAAGGTGACAGGCATTTATAATGTTGCAAAAGACTTCCATTTTAAATAAATTCTTTTGAGTTTCTAGACAAAGTATCCTGAAAGAAAATATTAAGCAGCAGAACCGATTTTAACATTGATACTAATAAACATTTATTGAGCAGCCAGTCATCATATTCGAATGATCATTTGACACTGAAGACTGGAGTAATGATGTTGAAAATTCAGCTCTGCCATCAAAGGAAAAATTACATTTTACAAAATATTCAAATAGAAAACGGTAATATTGTGAAATGTTAATACAATTTAATGTCTGTCTGTCTGTCTGTCTGTCTGTCTGTCTGTCTGTCTGTCTGTCTGTCTGTCTGTCTGTCTGTCTGTCTGTCTGTCTGTCTGTCTGTCTGTCTGAAAAGTTTGGAGATTTAGTTTTGAAAGAAGTATCTTTAATATTAAGAACAGTTTTTGCTGCTTAATATTTTTGTGGAAGCTTTTATACTTTTTTTCAGGATTCTTTGATGAATATAAAGAACAGCATCTGATATTGAAATCTTTTGTAAGATAAATGCCTTATTTATAAATATTAATAATACATTTTACGTTTTAATTTATTTAATTCTATATATAACAATTAATTTATTGAGAATGTATTGGAAATGAGGGAGATTATAGTGGTATTCAGACCGAAGGTTAAATCACACTCAAATAAACTAGTGATCAAATTCCAGATTTCATTTATGAAGAATCAAATCATTGTCAGAGCACATATATTCACACCCCTAAGTCTAATGTATGTTTGAAAAAGTAAAAACTAAAAAAAATGCAGGAAAGAATAATGGGCATACTGAAGTATTCATTAAAGACTATTTCTTCATGTATTATAGTTCATTTAAAGGCTCTTCATTCAAACACATGAATGATAAAAGGCTCTGTGCTTCAGACCTAACACAAGATGTGACACCAGTGTATGCCCAAACATATTCAACACTTCAAAATACCCAAAATACACTGCAAAACAGAAAAGAGGTATGCATCGTACAGGGTTGCATATAAGATGTTTAAGCAT
>RJVU01015056.1:659246-714583 GCA_003731715.1 Anabarilius grahami
CCATAGTGTGCAGTTTGTATCAGAGGTTAAAAGCACACTTGGAGGGTGGACTGGGCTCAGATCCATTTCATCGGTTCAGCCAGGAGTCAAACCTGAACTCAGCATTTCACACACGCGCCACTGCGCTACGCTTTGTGAACAGTGTAACAGGCACACCGCTCAGGTACACGCACAGCTCAGAGTGTCACACGCCTTAGAGGAGAGAGCAGGGATGCTGCATGCTGAAGACAGTTGTACCATCCCCACCAAACAATATGAAATGAACTATAACATCTGGAAAATCTCCATGGCTATACATTAATATACTGTGAGAGAGAAAGCACACACAGACCCGTGCCAAAATCAAAGCATCACTCTTTTCCTCCTAACATCCCTTTGTCTGTTATAACCCCCTTCCCTCCTTCTCTGAGTGCAAGTGTCATACCATCCTCTGAAGTCTCCATCTAATCAGGTGTCAGCTAATGAGAGGACAAAACGTACACAATGATTCATCATAAAACACTATGCTGTATGACACTACAATACAATAGAAACTTTTTAAGATGTGTGCTGCTTATCCAACAGCAGAAGGTAAGAGGTGCACTGCTTGGGAAACCCTATTTTTTTTCTTTTTCTTTTTTTACTTGTTTTTGAACTTGAGAACCTAAATGAATGTGTGAGTGAGTAGTGGAATGAAGAGTCACCTGATATCCCTGAAAGAAGCTGAGGATGTCTTTGACCCCGGCGTTGTACGGCAGGCCCTGCATTCGCACCAGTGCTCCGGGCTGAGGGGGGAGGAGGGCAGGGGCAGGCTGGGCGGCCACAGCTGCCGCTACTGAACCAGGCGGGGCCGCAAAATAACTCACCGTGGAGGGAGAGACCGGTGGACTAGTCAAAAGTGTGAGGAAAAATAAAAGTTTTAAATAATGGTAAATAGATTTATTAAATGATAAAATTACATTATAAAATGGGCAGTTTAGAATATAAATTCTGATAGGAGGCGCTACATTTGAAGCTGTTGTAAAATGCTAAATGCTGAATGATGTACATGTAACCACACATTTTATGTTAATGGATGAAGTTGATAAGTTGCTTGGCAACTGTTAAATAGCACAATAAGATGAATAAACTTTTTATATTTTTATAAAAAAATTTATATGAAGTCTCTTACACTCACAAAGGCTGCATTTATTTGATCAAAAATTTAATTATTAAAATTATTACAATTTAAAATAATTTTTTTCTATTTTAATATTTGTTCAAATGTAATTCATTCCTGTGATGCAAAACTGAATTTTCAGCAGCATTACTCCAGTCTTCAGTGTCACATGATCCTTCAGAAATTTGCTGCTCAAGAAACATTTCTTGTGCTGCTTATTGTTTTTGTGAAAACTGTGATACATTTATTTTTCAGGATTTTTGTCTTGTACCTCGGGTAGTAGGTGGTATAGCTCATGTTCATGTTCATGTAAAGCTGTGGAGAATAATAAGCTAAAGCATGTGCAGGGCTGTGTGTTGGTGCCTGTGGAGTTCTTGGAGTGGCCAGCAGGGGGGGCTGATACAATGCTGCCTCAGTGGGAAGCATAGCTGGAGACGCAGGAAATGCAGCGTATGTTGGTGGAGATAGGCCTGAAAGGGACAAGATAAAGTGCTTTATTTATAAAAAGAAAAAAGAAAAAAAGAAATAGTTTTCACCACAAATGTGTAAATCTCTCTCACACACACACACACACACAGCTGACCTTGCACAAGTGTGTGAATGTCATGTATAAATGGCACAGGAACAACTACAGTTTCCTCTGATGTGGCATTAGCACATACGACCCATTCTCAAGCCAAGGTCAAACAACCAGATCAAATCACTTAGTAACCAGCCCTTCCTTTAGTGCCGCTACAGGCTTGCTCTTTCTAAATGCCAAAATGTTGCACCTTTAGATCTGTGAAAGAGATTATAACACTGCTTTCTTACAGATAAGCTGAAATCTATCCCAAACAGACTGCAACACTGCACACAGATCAGCATCTATAAAACGGGAATCGATTACAGCTGCTGGCGCTCGCTAAATACTAACCCAAATTAACAGAGCAGTTCATCTACAAGTGTTTGACATTAAAAAAAAGTTCCATAAAATGAAAACTTTCTTTCGGACAGTCTCTTACAAGGCAGTTTGCAAGGAGGTGGCGACAGGCCGCTGCGGTTAAGCGTTCCCCCCATCAGCACAAAGCTCATCTCCTCAGTGGAGCACTGGAACACCTCCACGTAACGATCCTTCATCATCTTCTTGTGGCACTTCTGAGCCACCATAAATGCACGGTCAGCTGACTTCATCTGAATGAAGGCATCACCAGAGGGTCGACCCTAGAAAGATGGACAAGAAAAGGTTGGTCAAATAGTCATTCTAATAACGCCTAATGATTTTTTTTGTTGCATTAAGTTCCTAATTAAGTCACCTGCTGGTTAAGGACCATGTGCACTCCATGTGGTTTGATATCAATGGTGTGTTCCCCCATAAACTCCAGGATGTCCTCTATGGCGGCGGTGTATGGCAGACCTCTCAGTCTGATGCAGTCTCGTGTGCTGCCTGAGGTGATGAAGGGTGGCGTGGCTAACACAGGCATAGATACCATCGGAGGAGGCGGAGGAAGTGTGGAGATCAGTGGAGTGGACATGTAGCGATTCAACACCTAGTCAGAAGATACAAAAGAAGGTCAAGAAAATGGCAATAAAGAACAAGATGTTGGTTTCCTACAAATGTACAAAGTCAATTTGTTTTTTTTGTTCTGATCAATCCAAAGAGAGCCAGCATAACATATTAACAGCCATAGATTATATCCTTTACCAAGTAAGTATTTAACGTCTCTTTTTTAATTAAATTTTTATTTCTGTGTCTACTGACAGGAAAAGGTTTACATGTCTCGAATTTTTAAATGTACATAAATTTGAGACCATTTTTCAAAGAGTAGCAAAATTGCAGCAGTGATCATTAGTGGTCAAAAACTTTCTATTGTTATCACACAATGAAGCCTGAAAGTCAAAAATGAATTGTACAAAATTATTCCTTTTTTCAGCTGTTTTCTGTGCCGTTTCGTCCTTTCCTCATTGATTTTTTTTATTTTTTATTAAATGGTATTAAAATTAATACATTATCTTAAAATGCAAAAACTATAACTAATGTCTTCATAAAGACATGTTAAAATGAAAAAGTAATACATCATGAATATCAATGCTTGGGTCATTGAGGGATAAATAAAACGCATCTGCACCTGCTGGACCTCAGCTGCAGTACTGCGGAACAGCTCGATGTATCTCTTGCCCAGGATCTGTTTGTGCTTCTTCAGGGCATTCTGGGCATATTCCTCACAAGCAAAGAGAACAAACGCGTCACCTGTGGGACGTCCATCTGGGTACTTCACAAAAAGAAGTCCCTCCATCCCATCCGTCACCGGGCTCTCTGGGCCCAGGAAGCCCAGAACATCCTGAGGAGTAGCAGTGAACGGAAGCCCGCGCATTCGGATTATCACCTGGTTTTCCTTAGAAAGGAACTGAGCTACCTCATTGGACGTGCCTGTCAAAAGAGGAGGAATTTTACAATTAAAATGGTTAGTGGATACAGAATGTCACAGATACTCTCCGCTGCTCTAAAAGCTTTCAGCAGATACATCCACACACACTGTAATGATATCTCGGCAGGCCGCTGTACTTTTACACCTGCTGTGTGTGAGGGCAGTGTGAAGCTTTTCAGAGGCTGCTGACCCATCTTCCTCCCTGAGGGAATGGCTCTCTTTCTCTGTGGCCAGGCCAGATCGGGGGGCAGGAGGGAAGGGGAGTAGAGTTTCCCCCTCTACCTGCCCAACATGAGTCAGCAAGGGAAAGAGACTCACAAAGAGCCTTTCATTCCCACAGGGGGGGCTGGGCACACACACAAACACATACACCGGGGAATAACGGACAGAGATTTACTCTACAAATGTTAAGTGTCTGCTTATATTTCAACTGAAGACTTCATGTTAATGTCTCACCTCCTGCAATCTTCAGAAATTCCTCCCCAGTCGCTTTATACACCTGAAACAAATAAATGCAGAATGTCATAGGAGTGAGCTGCACAACCATGATTTTTATTGTATATGTATATAGATATTTATACCATGGTCTGTCTGAATACTCAATTCTGATTCACAGTTCTATATTAAGCGCACACACACACACACACAAGCACACACACACACAAGCACGCACACACACAAGCACACACACAGGAGCACAGAAACTTGTCCTACAACGTTTATTAATAAATTAGCTTCGCTACATTAGATTACTCAGCAAGGAGGTGGTAACGTCGCTGTTTTTGAAGCAATTAAAATCACAGCTTCATTGCTAGTGGAGAGACGCTGCACAGACGTAAGTAATTCAAATGTACATCTCTCTCTCTCAAATTGCTTTATTGACATGATATTTGGAATATGGTATTGCCAAAGCATTTTTAAGTAAATTTAAATACAGAAAATAATTACACCACCAAAGTAATAGAAAAAAAGCAAAAAAACGTAAGGAACAGTGGACAATACAAAAAACAGCAGATATCTCTATTCTAATATTAATTATAAACAATTACAATTATATACAATAAATAATATGTAAAATGAAACATTCAATGCTGGCTGTCCATATATTAAGTAACCTATTTTAAATGGATTGCATATACAGACCATCTCTAAGGGGCTGGGGCTCATAACCTTGCACTCTAGTTATATCAGATCAAAAGCATATCACAATGTATTGCATGAAACGTTATTATCAGCAGCTATGCTAATTATTTTCCAATTGCTTTATGTTTCTACCTCGGGATGCCCATGCTGTTAGACCATCATGGTAAACTCCAAAAAGATCCGTCTCTAAATTCATCCTAAAACACCTCAGGCTAGTCGGTTATGAGAAAATGTAGTATCTCACATGCCTAGTGTAGATTTAGTAAAGAAGAATTAGGACTATCTCAGACTAAAGTGAGTATTGGGACCAAGCATGAACAGCTGATTGAAGTAAAACAAAACAAGCTCTTGGTTAGGATGCTGTAAGGAGGTGAACTCACTTCAATGTATCTGTTGCCCATGTGGTGTTTATGTCGATCCAGTGCCATGTCTCTGTGCTCAGAGTTTATGAAGCGCACCAGAGCTTCCCCGTTCCTCCGGCCCTGAGCATTTAAACAAAGTGCAACGCCACCTCTGATACACACAAAATCAAAGAAACACAGAGATGCAACATTTAAAAACTAGTTTTTACTAATTTGATTGTTATGATGATACATCAGCTTTGACGTTTCACATAAACCTTTTTTTCCTACCAGTGAAAGTCCTGATGTGACATTTGGCTGGATTTGTCTTTGAGGTCTTACAGAGTTTTGCATTACACTGTTAATGTGTGCTAAAGGGTCTTTTCTGAGTGCATGCTCCATGTCATTATGAGTGTGTATTTCAGTGTTACACTGAACTGTAATCTCACTTGGCAATGTTGAGGCCCTTGAAGAAGCGAGCGATGTCTTGATCAGACGACTGCCATGGCAACCCACGAGCTCTGATGACCGTCTCGCTGTCCACAGCTTCTGTCTTACTGCTGGAAACAGTGCACATATGCAGACACACAAATAAACCTCATGCTCAGAAAAGTTCTCATGGGTCTTATAATGAGAAAACTCAACAGATCTTTTTTGAAAACTATGGTCAAAATTATCAACTCTCAACAAATGACTTTTTGGTCAGAAGCAATAAAATTGTAACTTCTCACTGCTCACACAAACAATATACACTTTGTTTACAACAACCAAAATCAGACCACGACAAATATGACTGAACACATACCATGCTCCAGATTCAAACTTGTAGTTTACAGTTTCAAAAGTGGAGAATTTGTGATCTACAAAAGAAAAAAAGCTGAATTATGAGACCACAAGCAACATGGTCAGTTGTGCACATCAAAAGTGAAATACATAACAGGTTCTCTCAATATATTAACGGTACAGATCATTCCACTACACTGCATTACTCACTGTAAGGCTCAGCCAGGAGGTGCAGCATTAACAGAACCATGTTCTTCACCTCCCCCAGTCCGGCCTCCTGCTCCACCACCGCTGGAATACACACATCTGGCAACAGCGTCAAGGCACATATTCCTATCAAAACAGCTGAAAATTCTGCTTTTGAAAAGAACTAATAAATGCAAAAACGGTGCATATAAAAAGCAAAAAAAAAAAAGTGAGTAAATTTGATAAAATTGTCGAAAAAAAACCAAAAAAAAAACCTTCAAATGTCATTTGGTATTCTAAAATGATATTGGGATTGGTAATTGAAAGATGAGGAAACACACAAAGTAGAGTAAAACCAAAAGCATATGCAGGATACAGTCCAGCATGGAGGACAGAGTGAGCTCTTTGACAGGGCCTGCATTGGGGCAGCATTTGTGGAACTCTTTCTTCAAGTCCACAAACGTGTAGAAGCACTCTGGCAGGACCAGATTCTACAACAAAACACACAAAGGCAAATGAGTGGGAAAGTAGGAAAATATGTTTGGGAGGAGCCTGAGGGAAGGGCAGAAGAGAGAGAACAGTAAAGAAAAGGGAAAAGGTATAAGGCAGAATGGATTGAGAGCACTTTAATGTCCTCTGGTTGAGCATAACATTCCTGTGAAGATTAGAACATGTTGCTGCTAAACAGATTATACCACAAACTGACAGCTAATTTAGAAATGCAAACACACTCATGTGCTTGTGTGCGGATTACCTTTTTAGAGGCCTCTGGGTGCAGCACCTGTCGGATAAGAAGTGGTCCGTCCACACAAAGTGTGTAGGAGCTTCTGCCCAGAGACTTCACTTCAGCTGACACCGACTGATGAAACTAGAGACATAAGCAATGAAAGAAGGAATCGAGAAAATCTGATTATTTCTAATCTAAAACACACCAGAATTAGACAGCTGTAGGCTTTAGATTCACTTCCCTTTTAAATCTACACTGTTCAGTTGAAGGTCAGTAAGTTTTTTTTTTTTAAATTAATACTTTTATTCAGGAAAGATGGATTAAATTTATCAAAAGTTACAGTAAAGACTTTTATTAAGTTACAAAAGGCTTCCATTTCAAATAAATGCTGCTCTTTTGAACGTATTATTCAAAGAATCCTGAAAAAAATGAAACAGTTTTCCACAAAAATATTAAGCAGCACAACTGTTTACAACATTGATAAATGTACAAAATGTTTCATTAGCACCAAATCAGCATATTAGAATGATTTCTGAAGAATCATGTGGCACTAAATACATAAATTCCTTTTTTTTTTTAAATGTGTCAAATAATATTTCACAATACTACTGTTTTTACTGTATTTTTGTTCAAATAAATGCTGCCTTTGGTAAACATAAGGGGTATAAAGGGGCCAAATTCCAAATGACATTTTTGCTCCTTAAAAAGGAAAATGCTATCTGAAAGGCTATTCAAAATCCAAGTAAGCAACAAAATCCCCTACAAAAGGTCGATCCTTAAGGCTGTTAGAAAAGTGCACTTATTAAGTTACTTAGAGTAATTTTGTTGTTTATGATCAAAGGGTCCCAGTTTGCGAGTCTTTGCACATTAATTTTGAAATTTGGATTTCATACCCATAAATTGCTTTAAATGGTATTGTGTATATTCTTAAATTATCAGCTTTCAAAAAAAAAAAATGTAATAAATAAAAATAAAAAAAATCACTATTCCCTAACTATTCCCCCACTGTAAAACTGTAAAAGCAAAAGTCCTCACACAAACTGCAGACACAGGCAATCACAGGAGACACCGTTTAGTTTATTAATTTATTATTTATTATTAGTATCTTGTTAAATATCTTTTTAATTAACAGACAGATAAAAATCAAACCATTAAGCACACTTAAAAGTTTTTAAAACTCCTGAACTTTCTACTAAATTGTCAAGGGCAGCACAGAGGACACCCACAGTATGTTGTAATATGTGCACATGCTGCTTTATGTGCATGCGCATGCGCATGCGCATGCGTGTGCTTGTTTTCTAGATTAAGCAGCTGGTCAGACTGGTTTGGTGAAAATACAGGAAGTGAGCCACAGCAGTCATTTCGGATGAAGTATTTCATGTGACCAGAGAGATGACAAAACAATGCAGAGCATTTGTCCCGCTCTTAAAACAAACCACCTGCTCATTCCCAGCTATAGGGGCTCCCACATTCACCTGTGTTTAGCAAAAACATTGAGTCTTTAATGAACCATTACAGATGTTTTGTAAACATATCTATCTCTGCATCACTCAAGAACGGTACAGGCAAAGCACTAACTATGACATGACAGTTGGTTTGAACCATAGAAAAGAGAAAATTCAAAGCAGAATGTTTCTCAAGTCAAAAAAAGGAAGAATGTGTTATAAAGAGCTGTTCTTGGGCTGTTTAGTTGTTTGTGGTTGCCAAGCAACTTACCTTATTAAAATACACAATTCAACAGATGTGCATAAATCAGATATTTTACAACAGAACCATCAGTTTTATAATATTAGTTTTATTGTTTTGCATGTTCTATTTTCAACATTTTTTAACATGCTATATTAAACAAATACATTTTAATGTGTAAACTTTTGTTAAATATTTTATTCACTGGATTGTCCACAAAGAGTCAAAACTAAAAGGTTATAAAATAGATAATATAAAATACCTTATGATACACAATTTCTCTGTGATATTAAAATTACTCTCATGATATAATATTTAGGTTCTACCACCCACACCTACAAGAGCTTTTTAATCAAACTAAATCAAATCAAAAACCAGTGGCTAAGGCCCACTCAGATCGACGGCTGGTCCACCCAAATTAGAAAGAAAAAATGTGTGTGGGAAAGGAGAAAACTCACATACATGACAATAATAATAATAATCGAAAGCATGCTCCATTTATAATCACTAAAAAGCTGTCACTCTTTTCAGTTCATCGTGATCACGCAATCCCACAAAGTTCTGTTATAATCAATGTTTCTTTTATTTACATAATGTCTACACTTTTGTTATAATGAGAGGATTTGCGAGAGTGCAGAACTCATCATTGGATAAAAACTCCAGCTTTGAGTGGTGAATTAATTCTAACTTAAATGCCTCTGATTGGCCATTGTGTTCAAGAAATCAACAGATATAACTGTGACTGGCTACATTGCTCAACACTGCAAAACACTGCAGGTTGTAAAAAGAAACCTTTGACGCTTTGAATTTTGAATTCTCCAGAGCGCAAATGCAGATCCGCACTAGATCGTTTGTCAAATCACCAATATGCTGATACTACGGAGAACACTAATCCTAGACCAGCAGTAATGAGCAGCTTTTCGCTCTAAAAGTGGTCTGAGTGAGAAAATTCTATGTTAGTCTCAAGTCTGTGGCCAGGGGAAGGATAATCCTAGCCCAGCCTTAGTGGCGGCACTAGGGCAGGGTTTGCTGGAGCTATATGAATCTCTTTGAAGATTCACTCACGTTATTAACGTCAAATAATGTATATTTTAATATCAATTCTTTCACTTTGTTTGCCTAGTGGTTTTGAAAAAGAGAAAAGGTTGTTTTCAAATGTAAACAATGCGTTAAACAGATGTCTTTGACCAAAAACGTTATGTCAAGTTAAATGTTCGACTTTTAAAAACACGTCGACACCCTGTGCACTTTTCCATTTTGTTCATGTTTTTAAAAGCACAAATGCGGTCACTTGGTGGGACTGTCAGTTGCCAGGTTTCAAAAACCGCAGATAAGGAAATATTTCAGCAAAACTGATAAGTTGGTTGACAATAAATATTAAATCACATTTAACTAATCTTAACTGTCAAATTATATTTTTTTTTATTATATATATTATATATATATATATATATATAATAAAATGATGTAATTTGAGAGGCAATAGAGGTCCACCCTACTTCACCAAGGTCCACTCACTTTAACATTTTTGTCCTCGCCATTGCAGAACAAGAGCTGAGGAAAGAAATCATTAAACTACTGACAGGAGATCCTGATAAATCAAACCTGACATTTCTAAGATTTAAACCAATCCACAATGAATTACAACAGAGCAGGGATGAACCATTACTGTATTTGTCAGTCTGTAGCATGCAATATGAGGACAGATAGAACCTTTGTAGCCTAATTTTCATATCATTTCGGCCAGCACAGATAACACAATCCAACATTGAGACCCAGAGCAAAAAAGTAAAAGCAGACCAGTTTAAAAGATTGTTTAACAAAACCTAAATCTACAAGCTGGGAATTTTAGAGAATTCTAGGGTAGTATAAAGCTCTCAAACAACTGAGAACATCTGGAGGCAGAACTGCAGCTCATTCTGCTACATTCCCATCATGCTCTTGGATTGTGACGTGCTGTTTTTCCTACATAACCTGTCCATCTTCATACCTCATCATAATATGAGGCTTCAGTTAGTCATTAAGGGCTTAACTAACAAGACTTTTGTAAATACCCGACAATTCCAAAAGCATAATTCTAGAGCTTTACATCTCATTTCAAGTAAGCTTTAAGCTTTAGTGGTACACAGTGGATGCATTATTTTGTCTGTTATAATTGCACTGCAATTGACTTAGCACTGCACTTGTTACAGAGTTTGTGGGTGTGCTTGTGCATTGTGTTCATGGCTGTTTTCACTGCACAATTCCACCTTGCACAAATTAGCAACTGCAATAATTAAGTGCAATCTTAATTTCTACTACACAAACATTCTGCTAAAACACAGACACACCCTGTGCCTACAAACGATTAGAGAAAGGAGATCAAACTCCAGGGATAAGCAATTATGAAGAGTATCATTTTTTTTCTTTATTGGAAAGGCAAAAATGCAATCAAAACTATCATAATTACTTTGATTAACATTTATATTAAGCAAAAAGACGGAATGAGTAGACCAGCCTTTCCAGCACTGAGAAAATTTGTTTGTATGGTTAGAATAAGGTAAAAATGGTAGTTAAACTTGATCTGAGTTTCAGTTTCACATTCTCCTCTGCCATGATGTCAGTGAGAGTGAGAAAGAAATTTGATCTTTAGCATGACAATCAATGAGGTTGTCCTGATGAGCCATGTTTGCTCAGTGTGTGTGCGTGTGCGTGTGTGCGCACGCACATGTACAAAGAGGCCAAATTCCGAACTTTTGCTCCCTTTAATGAAAGGGAAGCTATCTCTAAGGTCATTCAAAATGCAAGCAAGTAACAAAATCCCTCTACAAAAGGTTGTTCCTTAAGGCTGTTAGTAAAGTACACTTATGATGGACATTTATGGTAACTTTGCCACTTATGACCACATGATTTTGAAACGTGAATTTTATATTTATCCATAAAATCAGCAGAAAATGTGTCTTACATGCACTACCATTTTTAGGTTTGGGGTCAGTAAGACAGAACATATCAGTAATGTTTTGAAAGAAGTCTCTCATGCTCACCAAGGTTGCATTTATTTGATCAAAAATAAAGTCATTTATTTTTGTGAAATATTATAACAGTTCAAAATAACTTTCCTATTTTAGTAAATTATAAAATGTAATTTATTCCTGTGATGGCAAAGCTGAATTTCATCAATGATGCTGAATCAGCATCATTACTCCAGTCTTCAGTTTAACACGATCCTTCAGAAATCATTCAAAAAAGATTGAATGCTCAAGAGATATTTCTTATCAACATCAACACAGAAAACAGTTGCTGCCTAATTTTTGGGGAAAATAATTTATCATTTAGAATATTTTCAACAATTGATTGGTTTCATGTTTATCAAACGTTGAGCATGCACTTTAATAAAAGGATATATTTGAAAATCCGTTTAAATTAATCTGCAATGAAGAGAAGCAATCAAACAATCTTAATAGCTATAAACATTCATTTTTCTGACATGTAATTAAGGTAATATTAGAAATCAAAATAAAATGTTATCAACATAAGCCTTTGTGAAGGGTGTAACAAATGATGAGATCATGAGACACATATGATACAAATTTAATTGTGCGCACAATTTACTATTTCACTCCATCCATTTATAAATCATGAGCATGATTTATAAATCGAGGGAACGAAATAGTAAATCGTCCACACGTTTTAGTAAATAGAGGGAACAAATTAATAAATCGTGTGCACCATTTAGCCTACTATTTTTTTCCTGCATGTCATGTCCGGGGCTCCATATGATAAAGTAGTGTCCTGAACTCACTTTAAGTATTCTGCCCTTCAAAGTTAATATACATTTATTTTATCTAGAATGCGCTTTTCTAAAACCCCAAAAAAGTTAGTTAGTGGGACATACATAGTGATGCTCTCTTCTGAGTGGAACTCACCCTGAGTGTGCAGGATAAAGTAAAGTGGGAGTGTTGTTAGATAAGGTAACAGGATGTACCAGGTGAACTACCAGGATGTTTAAGCAACAATCACATACAACCGGATTTCACTTAATCCATTCTGTACTTACTTCATACAATGCTGTAAAAACATGAGACTCAAAATCCATCTAATTCATGTCTATAAATGACCATTTCACTGATGGGAAGTCTGCTCTGGGGCTGAATGAAAGAATGGATGAATGCGTCACTCATCCTTTCATAGAGGCATTTCCTAGAATCCTCCAGGAGCATTGACAGTCTGTAGAGAAAAAGCTTTCTGCTCATCACACACAGGTACTGACATGCTCCTGCCAGCCTGCTGTGCTTTCTCAGCGAGCTCAGAGAATAACACGCACACTTTCTCCAACACACCCTGTCTCTTAAACACACCCTAGATCATTTTCTCCCACAAACACACTCTTGATCTCATAGTAACAATTTTATCCTGCTAAAAAAATTCGCACCCACACAAATATTTACACAAACATGTGTGTTAACACCACACCATTCCCACAGCGTTAGCGTCTAAAAGCAGGTGCAAAGCCAAAGCGAGTCATCCAAAGAGTGCCAGCAGCTATAAATGTTTTTTTTTCCTTCTTCGTTTCACTGTGGATACCATAACTCAGTACTAACAGCACAGATCAGCCGCTAATGCTCAGAAAAACAGGTTTGACTGAAGTCTGTTAGTAAGATAGGATGATCCACACTAATGCCTTCTAAATACTGGTTTCCTAACCTAGACACACTGGTGAAGACTATTTTATCAACCAGTGAGTCACAACAGTGAGAAATGGATGTTAGCAGTGTTACAATTCCATAAATAAGGGAGAAGTGTAGAGTGTAGAGCAACAGGCCAGGAAAAATACTTAATGCAGAGCTCTAATTTGTAGTTTTAATAACGATCAGTGTATATTAATTCAATGTAGACTATGCAGTTTTATTTTACATTTAATTTTTAAATTTTTTACTTGAACGCTTCTGTCCCTAAACTTTCATATATTGTATTTAAAGGGTTAGTTCACCCAAAAACGAAATTTCTGTCATTTATTACTCACCCTCATGTCATCCCAAACCCATAAAACCTTTGTTCATCTTTGGAACACAAATTGAGATATTTTTGATGAAATCGGAGGGTTTCTGAACCACACATAGGCAGCAACGTCATTGCATCTTTCCAGGCCCAGAAAGGTTGACATCGTTAAAACAGTCCACGTGACAGTGGTTCAACCTTAATGTTATTAAGCGACAAGAATACTTTTTGTGCGCAAAATAAATAAATAAATAAATGACTTTATTCAACAATGTTTCCTCTTCCCTTTCATTCTCCTACACTGTTGACGTAGTGAACGCAGCGCTTACATGTTTACGTCTGAACGCTGGCTCAGTATTGGTCGAAGCCAAACACGTGAGCAGCATGACGTATGCGTGTGATGCTGATGCAGGAGTCGGCCAATAATGAGCCGGTGTTCTGATGTAGAACCTGGAAGCGCTGCATTAACTATGTCAACAGCGTATGAGAATGACAGGGAAGAGGAAAAATTGTTGAACAAAGTCGTTATTTCTGTTTTGTTTTTGCGCACAAAAAGTATTCTCATCGCTTCATAACATTAAGGTTGAACCACTGCAGTCACATGGACTATTTTAACGTTGTCTTTACTACCTTTGTGGTTCAGAAACCCTTGGATTTCATCAAAAATATTGTCTCAAATTTTATATGTGACATTTTATGTGTGACATTATTTATTTAATTGTTTTTGCTTACATTTATTTTATCTGATGTTGTAAAGCACATTGGTCAGCTGCTGCCGTTTTAATGGTGCTATATAAATAAACTAAACTTGAACTTGAAAAATATCTTAATTTGTGTTCTGAAGATAAACGAAGGTCTTACGGCTGTGGAACGATTGGGGTGAGTAATTAATGACAGAAATTTCATTTTTGGGTGAACTAACCCTTTAACCTATTGTTTATAATTTGCTTTTTTGACCCTTTTTTTAAATAAAGACAACATTTAGTTTCAAGTTGAGAAAACCAAACCAATTCCATCAGGCTTTGTCGGTATCATGACGCTGATCATCAACTTTGATCTTGAGTTCATGGAAGACGTGTGCACATAAAAGTGTGACAACAGTAGCGAACAGCCAATCACATGACTTGAAACATATAGAAAGTGGGATTCACTTCTCACAATTCTCTCTTCTGCCGAAGATTAAGAGATTGAAGAATATGAAGAACACAAATGCATTTACACAGAAGAAAATATCTTACTATATCAGTCCAAGTGAAAGCTATGAAGTTAGTTTATAAAGTTGATCATATACAGGTATACAGAGACTCGGGCATGTAAGCTCACATGTAGTCATTTTTAAAACTTTAAATTCTACTGATTCCAAATCTTATTTATACTTCATACTATCTGTACATATTTGTGTTCATTTAAACTAAATGTTAAATAATTGTTGAACTAAAATTGCTTGTGTAATGGATTAGGGGTATAATAATTATATAAATAATCATCACTAAAAGCCAGACAATTTTGTATTTTAAAATCTTTGACTATGTAGTGACCTTTAATTTGGAGCAAGATAAACTGGAGTAGTGACTTTATTGCGTCAGAGATGTGTCACTTTGCTCAGCAAATTTCCATTTGAGATCTCTTACCTACAATACAACACGCCACAGAGCAGGTTAGCCATGGAGCATAAGTTACTACGGCAATGAACACAGCTAAAAGCCAAGCCACTTTCATGGCACCTAAAACCCAGGGTTGGCGCAAACTAAACTGAAACATACCTGGCTATCCACCTAAACCTGCTTCAGGATTTAGGCAAGTGTGTGTATTTATTTACATTGCTTTAAATTTGAAAGGACAAACACAATAGGAGAAACTGAACCGAACCAATGGTTTGACAGTGTCTGCATTTCTCTCTCACTCTAAAAGGTACGCAGAGAGAAATTGATTTCACTAGTTAATATTTACAGAGCCCCTTGGGGATAGGCTACAACTGAATCAAGATAACATGCAAATGCCACCACCTGAATGCAACAAAGGAATGCAAAATAAATGTGAGAAAATTCAATAGTATTGTTTAATGTCCCTCATTTGTAAAAGAAATAGGTAAATTCCAACAAACATCTAGTCCCACAACTAAGTGTAGGCTCTAAATAGCTTTCAGTGGGACAGTAAGAAGAAGGTGTCCGTTATGAAACAGTGGGGGGTGGGAACAGGTTTACCGAGTACAAACAAATTCTCTCTGCGTCACGGCTGAAAAACACGTTTGGCAACATCCGCCTTTTGTCAAAACATACGTGCAAACCTCAGGAGCAGCCTATAACTATCCATATCCTTCTCAATAAATGAGCCTAACATGGACAGCAGAAGAAAAGAAACACAGGACTCTTTTTAATTTTATTCCCTCAATTATTCTGTTCATCCCCCGTTTTCGTATCACTCTTGCTCACTCTCAACTCAATGACATATATGGCTCTCAGGTGGGTGCATTCGCAAGTAAACATTCAGTCTTCCAGATGTCTGCTGAACACATCAGTGTACAACAAGACTAGACCTGCACGCTCGCCTAGAGCAGAGTGTCTCTGCCTTCCTTCCCACACCCAAACCACACACACCACAGAGCAAGCCATTTAAAATCAAACCAAATGCTAGAATCATGTGTGCAATACACCAAAGACTTACCATATGCATTTTAGATATTTCAGACTAAAGTGTCTGAAATATTCCCAAGCATCAGTTTGAAAGGACATAAGATACACAAACACTGTATAAAGACACAGACCAACAGACAGCATGAAGGTTTCTCTCACCTGCTGCAGGACGCTCTCCAGCGGCTCGGCCTTGCACAGCTCCTCCACCGTGAGCCCGGTCTCCTCCTTGCACTGCTCCGACAGATCCACACTGTCCGGCTGTACTAGAGTCTGCTGAAGCTTGCCCACCTGTTAACGACATCATCTCTTTCAACCGGCCTCGCAATGCAACTCTGGCGGGTTTTGTCACTGGCGCGCCCTTACACACCTGGCCGTCGAGAACACAGACGCAATGTCCAATGTTCTCCACGCGCCAATGCTGTCTAGGTAGGCAGCTCAGTGGCTTTGACACCGAGTCAATGTTGATATCTCATTCTCAGCAGTGTGTTTGTCAAAGCAAAGCAGACACGGCAGGGTTACTGACCTACAGGCGGTGACATGCACCAAAAAAGGCACGCTTTCGACTCTCGTGGGTCGAAAAGACCGCGTTATAATGCTTTAATCAAGTTGTCATATAGATCGTCAGAGGAAACAACTGTTGAATATAATGTAAATCACAATGCAGCGCATTTAACTCTCTGAAAGCGCACCTTGTTGGTGAATGTCAGCTGTCAAGGTGGTTTCTAACACTAGCACATTGTGGGTAGTTTAAAGTTAGAGACCTTACATCAGGGTCAAAAGGTCCGTACCTTATTCTCATGTAGATCCACAATTTGCCACACCAAGAGAATTAATTCCCTTTCATCCGACCCCAGTTTACCCCCATTTGCACCAGCTGTTGCCCCAAAGAACACCACCAGAGTATCACTGTGCGAAGCCATCAGGGACCACAAGGGTAAAAACTACAATTAAGAGCAAAGATCAAATAAAACAGTAACACGAGGGTTCACCTTTCTCCAAAAGAAGCAAACAAAAGAAATGGAAATTCAATTGAAGTACACGAGGAAGGACAGAAGATTACTCCAAGAGAAGGACACGAGAGAGAGTGCGGCACGAGACTCTACCTGTTGCTGTACTTGTGTGCTCTCTATCCAGAGTTACTGGTTTGACTGGTAAAGAAGGCAGAAAAAAGTCCTGGCTCGTCTCACGCTAACCCCATAACAAGCCCTGAAGGCTTTTCTCGCTGTCTCGTTTTTTCTTGGTTACCTGGTTTTGGTTCGGCCTCCCTGTTTGGAGTCAATCTCCCGGGGGAGCGCGTTGATTGGTTGGTTTGTAAAGGTGAGGGCGGGGCGTATTGCCACGGAGCCTATGTAACCCGCTCGGATTGGTTTATATGCGCTAGGAAGTTGGAGATAAGATCAGAATTCATTTTGTCCTGCTTTGCTGCTGCTGCACACCTATATAACCGTGTTGCTCAGCTTACTTTTTCTTCTAATACGCAAGTTTATTTTACATATGCACTCAATGTTTTAAATACGTTTTAAGAAATACACAGTAGATTTGAAATATAGCCTATGTTTACAATTTTAACTGATATGAACACTCTTACGTCATACCAGTTTCTAAAAAAAAAAACCTAATAAAAGCGTTATTTTAGATATGGCCAGTGCACTTTCATAAACCTTCACAAACTACCAATACTGTCCACTGCCACTCTCACCACACAAATACTGATAATCTCACAGGACAAGGGTTTAGACTATCGGCATTAGCGCATATGTTTATTCTGGTTTATTGTTTTTGCAGTTATGAAGAGGACGTTTGACTGGCACATTAAACCACCAATTACACTTCACTTATTTGATGTGACGTTTAGGGGCGGGTCTTACTCATTGCACCTTGCAACAACAATCTGCCTGCATGATTCGATGGCAGGAACATCGTAAACTATGGCACAGTTTTGTTTTGTTTGTTTTTGGAGTAAACGCAAATAATGTCAAATTTTGAATTTGCTTCTTAATATAGCTTTTTTCTTCTTCAATATGTAATGCTGAGCGTTTAATCCATTCAGCTACTCTCTGAGAAAAAAACAAAAACAATTATAGGTTGAAAAAAAAAGTTTTAATGACAAATTTGGTAAATTACAGCAAATAAAAAAAAATCATGACAGTGCCTCACAAAAAAAAAAAAAAACTATTAATAAATAGCCTACTAATAATGTTCTGCAGTCCTCTCTCTTGAAGATTCCATGTCTGCCAAGCATCTCCTTCCTTTTCTCTCTGGGTTCATCTTTAGCAATGGTCAGTTGATTCTTTCAGTCATGAAATTTGTGTTGTAAAAGAGAGAGAAGTAGAACCACAGGTCAAGACATGAACAGCTCTCATGTCACTGTAGGTACAGTTTTTGCCTTTCAAAGTGTAATAAATTCAAATGTATTTCTTCTTCTTTTTTTAAAATTCAGTCATTAAAGGTCTTTCACTGAAAAGTCCCAACTAACAATTTCACAGTAGAAGAAACAGCCTGGTGAGTTTTTCTTCTGATTTGGACAGCGGGCCTATGCACGATATGTATTTGTTTGGGTTTTGAAAAATAACTGATGTTTAATTCTAAAGAAGCATTCTAGAAATTAATGAGTGTAATAAAATCATGAGAATAATCAGTGGAACAGATGGTATATTTTTCCAGACTGACCTCTGTTCCTTTTAATGCCCACTTCCTCTTTCACACCAATGAAAGAGTCACAAACGCACGTTGCAACGAGAAAAAGGAAGATGTTGAAATCATAATGCATTGCAGATGAAAGGGAATTTGATCCCAAATAGACACTTATAAAAGCACTTGATCACAAACGTAAAAGTGTTTTCATTGTAGAATCTGCAGTTGCAATAAAAAAAAAACAAAAAAAACATCTCAGTGAATATTAAAATATACTTAAAACACAAAGAACAAGGTACAAGAATATATATTTCACTTAAAATTATTTCAATTTGTTTACATTTCAACACAATTCTGAAATACAAAATTATATTTATGCACTCTTTTGTGAGAAACAACCGTTATTATGATTATTATTGGTAATTGTATTAAGTTCCAGGCTAAAAAGCTTCTTACAAAGTCAATCTGAGGTACTGATGCATGATTCCACAGCCACATCTTTAGGCAGTTTTGAGTCTATGAGAGACTGTGAGTTGGTGGTGTGTGAACTTTGTCTTTTGGACACGAATGATAACTCTTTATTCCTTTCAACTGATGCTGAACTTGACAGATGTTGAAACAGCTTCTGTATTCCAGTTTCCCGGAGCGAGCTGCGGAAGCTACGTGCGGCAAACACATAAAGCACTGGATTTACTGAGCTACTGATGAACACTAAGGCTCCTGCTATAATGGCCATTGTGGTGCAGGCGTCTTCCAAACTTTCTGCCATGTCTGGGTTTGAATGCTTGAGAGCAAGCGAGATGAGGGAAAGGAAATTCCCCAGATGATGAGGTATCCAGCAGAGCGCGAATATCACAACCACACTGCAGATGAGAACCGTCGATTTACGTTTGGACCTAAAGTTCATCTGCGCAATGCGATTAAAGAGGCAGCCGTAACAGACCAGCATAGTAAAAAAGGGGATGATGAAGCCTATAAGAGTTTCTAAAATGAGCAACACAGCCTCCTGGATGTCAGACGTGTACTCCCTGAAAGTACACTGATCTTGTCCATGAACTTCTCCCAAAGTGTGAGTTAAAATGACAGGAATACTGAGGAGAAATGAGGCCATCCATATTATTAAAAGTATCTTGTTCAGTGCTTGTTTCCTCCAGCTGATTGAGAAGAAGGGGTACCTGACAGCCAGGAAGCGCTCCACACTCATGATGGTGATGATGAAGACGCTGCTGTACATGCAGGCATTGATGATGTACACCATGGCTTTGCAGGCGGCCACTCCGAACACCCAGGAACGGGCCAGCGAGTAGATCCACAGCGGCAGGGTGATCAGCACCAGAAGGTCTGCGGCTGCAAGGTGGAGGATGAGCAGTACCGTGTGAGAGCGCTCTTTCACATACTTCAAGATGGTCCACATCACCAACAGGTTCCCAGGTGTACCCACCAGGAAGCACACGGCCAGGATCACACATGCCCCCACCGAGCCCAGTTCGGTCTCCTCATCTCCGTGAAGATAAGCCGTAGCATTCATGATTCCCTCCCTGATCTTCTCGAGTCTGCTACACGTCTAACCACTGAGCTAGAAAACAAGTCTGCCTCAGCAAATCTCACTTCCCTTTTGTGAAAACTGAGAAAAACAGAACTCCCAAACACAGAAAAGAAAAACATTGGTTGTCTGATAAAAAAAAACAAAAACAAACCAAAAATGTTTAAGTGAGCATGGGTGGATTCAGATATAGGGATTCTGTAGAAAGCAGATGAAACTGCGGTTCATGCTCATTTCCGAGAACTTGGTCAGGTCTAATTTTGGTCCAGATTATTAATGCGTCTCATGCCTCTTATTCCATTTTTACTGAATCTGAATCTCTTTTTTCAAACACAATTATTGAAATGCAAAGTAATTTAAAAGAAAGAAAAATGTATTTTAAAATGTTACAACACATCAATGGCAGTGGCGGTAACATTACAAGCAACATAAATTACTTAATCAGACTACTTTTTAAGTAACTAGTAATGCTTTTAAATTTACAACAAAATATTACTTTCAAATAAATAATGCAAGTTACTTTGTTTTCCCATTTATTGACTGACGCCTCTCCTGTCCCCACACTGTAAAAATACATTTTCATGATTTATCGTCATATTTTTTCTTGTCAAATCAACTTAGATAATTAATGTGGTTGAGATAACATAATATTTTGAGTTTCTGTTGATTAAATCAATCACCTTCATTGTATTAACTCAACTTTTTAATTTCAATGAACTAAGGGAACCAGGTAACTTACTTTTTTAAGTTAAACCAACAATTGCATGTTGAGAGAAATTGTGGCCCGGTTCCACAGATAGGGATTAGATTTAATACAGGATTAGGCCTTAGTTCAATTAAGGCATGCCTAACATTTAAGTAGCTTTTAGAAGAAGAAAAAAACATTACTGGTGTGCATGAGACAAAACAATGGCAGACATATTTTAACATATTTTAAGACAAACTCAGAATATAATGCAAACCTGCAATAATAAAACATTTTAAATTACACAAATATACTTATATGTATTTAATATATAATATATATTAATATAAATATATTAATATATAATATATACACTACCGTTCAAAAGTTTGGGATCGGTACGATTTTTAATGTTTTTAAAAGAAGTTTCGTCTGCTAACCAAAACTGCATTTATTTAATTAAAAATACAGTAAAAACAGGAATATTTTGAAATATTATTACAATTTAAAATAACTGTTTTCTATTTGAATATATTTTACAAAGTAATTTATTCCTTTGATGGTAAAGTTGAATTTTCAGCATCATTACTCCAGTCTTCAATGTCACACGATTCTTCAGAAATCATTATCATATGCTGATTTGCTGTTCAAGAAACATTTCTGATTATTATCAATGTTGAAAACAGTTGTGTACTTTTTTTTTCAGGATTCCTTGATTAATAAAAAGTTCAAAAGAACAGCATTTATCTGAAATACAAAGTGTTTGTAACATTATACACTATCGTTCAAAAGTTTGGGGACAGTAAGAATTTTTATTTAAATTTTTTTGAAAAGAAATTATTTTTTTAAATGAATGCTTTAATTCAACAGGGATGCATTAAATCATTCAAAAGTGACAGTAAAGACATTTATAATGTTACAAAAGATTATATTTCAAATAAATGCTGTTCTTTTGAACTTTTTATTAATCAAAGGAATCCTGAAAAAAAAAGTACACAACTGTTTTCAACATTGATAATAATCAGAAATGTTTATTGAGCAGCAAATCAGCATATTAGAATGATTTCTGAAGGATCATGTGACACTGAAGACTGGAGTAACGATGCTGAAAATTCAACTTTACCATCACAGGAATAAATTACTTTGTAAAATATATTCAAATAGAAAACAGTTATTTTAAATTGTAATAATATTTCAAAATATTCCTGATAAAATTTAATCTTATTTTATTAACCAATGTGCTGACATTTGATGATCCTATTTAACCATAAAGACAAGCAAAAATGACTTCAGAGAAACATCACAGTTGTGCTGCTTTTTTGTTTGTTTTTATTGCTTAAAGGTACAGTTCGTAGAATCTGCCACTTGAGGGCGCTCTACCAAAACAATAACAATCGCGTGGTTTGATGACGCTAAGAAGGTGCGTGGAATGATGGGATTTGTTGTCTTCTACCCAACCGCTGACGGCCATCAATCCGACGGAAAGATAAATCATGGATTTAACGGTTGAGGTAAAGTTTTATAAATNAACTTATTTTAAAAACATAAAAAATCGTACCGATCCCAAACTTTTGAATGGTAGTGTATATGTATTTAATCTTATTTTATTAACCAATGTGCTGACATTTGATGATCCTATTTAACCATAAAGACAAGCAAAAATGACTTCAGAGAAACATCACAGTTGTGTTGCTTTTTTGTTTGTTTTTATTGCTTAAAGGTACAGTTCGTAGAATCTGCCACTTGAGGGCGCTCTACCAAAACAATAACAATCGCGTGGTTTGATGACGCTAAGAAGGTGCGTGGAATGATGGGATTTGTTGTCTTCTACCCAACCGCTGACGGCCATCAATCCGACGGAAAGATAAATCATGGATTTAACAGATGAGGTAAAGTTTTATAAATGTTGTGTTTGATGTCATAGTTTTATTATATTGAATTAGACCCGAGTAATGGAAGGTTTACATCGAAATTTTTAGTCATAGATGTTAGAATGTTTGTCCAATTCGATGGTGTGATAACACAGCACAGTTTCAAGTGTTCAAATCAATAATAATAAATGTTATTTTGAACTTACCAATATCATTTGCAATAATAATTGATTCATATTTCTGTATAACACTAACTGTATTTATTTGCATTGTTTAACTTGTCAGGTGAAATAAGGCAGTGTAAATAAATCAGTAAATAACCAAATGCAATAACACTGCACCTGCATAAACTTTAGTCTTCAAGAAAACACATTTTTAATATATAAAATAAAGCATGATGAATTGCAACTTCATTATGACCTAAGAATATGCACTTCACATAGTTATGTAAACTATTAAAAACATTTGATATATTTTAAATTGTATATAAACGATTACCACTTGTTCAACAAATATATACACTCGTGTACATTCAAACACAATAAGTGGGCATACATAGCAAACGCGAGTTCAACGATTTGCGCGAGTAGATTACATACAAATTCAATCCAAAGACGCGATCAGACGTGTCCTCGCGCGGGTCTAGAGACGCGATGCCCCGCGTTTGGCGTATATGCCTCTTGTCCCAAACTCTTCTTGGGTCGTTTGGTTGGCCCGTACGCTTTCGTTTACGGGAGCTGTCCTTGTCGACAGAACCAGCGGCAGATGGTAAACAGTAATTATGTTCCATAAATAAGTAACAAAATCCACCATAAAACGTGCAAGAAGTAAATAAGGAACTGCTTGAAGCAAGCTAGTGGTTTGCTGGACGCTAGACACTACTTCCGCATTTGTCCACGACACTGTTGTCATGTGGTTTCTACGTCAGTAAAGGCGGTAACAAAGGGTAACTGACGTCATTGACAGGCGACTGCACTGCCCCGTGTCACTATTTAGAATGGGAATTTTCTCATGATTTAGAAGTAGTTGAAAACATTAGAGATATTGTTAGTAATCAGCTGGACAAAATATATAACACTAGCCTAGTGGTTTTTGGATATTTTACTGCAAAAATATTACATATTGTACCTTTAAGTAAGAGTGTTTAACTTTCTTCTCATGTGTCCTATTATTCTGCAATCCAGAATAGCAGCACAGCTAAAAGGTTTGTTTGAGCTGCGCCCTCTACTGTACAAGAGTGAATTTGCATTTCATTCAACTTTAGGCTTATTCATTTCACTTTCAGTGTGAGAGGACCTACACATTTGCCAAAAATAGAACTTTTTTATTATTAAAAAACAAACTAGCAAGCCCAGCCCATTTGAGAAAAAGTAACTGAAAAGTAATGTAACACTACTTTAGTTAGTTAGCAGTCAGTTACGTTTTAGGGAGTAATGCAATATTGTAATGCATTACTTTTAAAAGTAACTCTCCCCAACACTGATCAGTGGTACAGTGCATGACACAAAGTTTATATACTGTAAGTCTTAATAACATTTCTGGGAAAATGCCGTCCAAGGGTGCGTTTCCCATACAACAGCGTAACTTGCTGCTGATCAACCATATCATGCACCGTTGAAGAAATCAACTAGCTATGACTGTTTCCCAAAACTGTATTGTTGCAAATTTGTCATTTTACCATGATGTCACGCAGGTGGTGGAGTAATAACTTCTTAGTAATCCGTTTTGAGATCTTTTCCTTTCCAGATTTTTTGCTATAATCTGAGGACTAATTCTCATTTTTTACTGCATTTTTAACAATTTTCACAGCACACAACAAAAACATGTTTTATAAGGAGGCACATATACAGTATACTTTTTCAGTAGTTTTCACCTCTTTATTAAGTCTTACATTTAAATAACTTTGACCATTAAAAATAAACAAGTATTTAAGGGTCAAAGACAAAACGGGGGTTTCAAGCATCAAAAAAATAGTGTTCAATTTGATATTTTTCTGATAAAAAATGACTATCATACATCTTTTACCATAATTTATAGAAGACCCCTGATTATTTAAATACTTGAAAAACATAATAAGACATAGTCCTTTCAATATATCACAGCTAACATTTATTTGAAATGCCAAGAAAACAAATGTATTTTTAAAATTGGTATTTTATATGTTTATTTAAAAATGTAATGGCAAAATCAAAGTCCGGACCATTACCATGAATGACAGTTTTACAATTTGGAACATTATTTCCCTCATATGTTGACATTTTATTTTCACAAATGTTATTTGAAATATTAAAGTAGACACTTTCCTTGCATTTAACATGTTTTTATGTATATAAAATATGACTTTTGTGAATTTAATTGGATGCGGACACCAAAATTGTGACATCTCTATCAACATCTATAAACCTTTTACACAAAAAAACATTAAAAAAAATATTACTTCTAAAGAGTCTAGCAGTTACTCAGAGATCCATGAGTTCCCTGTTCACCCTCCATTAGGATCTTCCAAGCTCTTTCCATCCTGCAGTCCAGAATCATGTAAGAAGCCTTCTTTCGTTGTTGCTAAGTCTTGAAACAGCTTTACTATCCCAGACTTTTGTAGATTTCCATGGAAGTTTCTAGAAGCAAACACATACAGCACAGGATTCACTGAGCTACTGATAAAAGCTAGAGCTCCAGAAATGAAGACAGCACTATTTGGGATAGGAGACAGTTCATCTAATTGTCCTACTAGAAGAACCATATCTATGATATTAAGAACGTGATGAGGTAACCAACACAAAATGAAAGCCACGACCACTCCACCAATGAGGAAGACGGATTTCTGCTTGGTCTTAAAGCGCACCTTGCGGAGCTGTGTGGCAACTTGACAGTAACAGATCGCAAGTGTGAAAAAAGGAATGATGAAGCCAAGCAGAGTCTCCAAACAAATACAAAAGACTTCAAAAGACACAGAGTCGTAGGACCGGCACAAGCAGCGTTTCATTCCATCATCATCAACATCTAGATGCTGAGTCAGGATGACAGGAATCCCCAAAATAAATGACAGGATCCAGGTCACTGGAAGTATTCTGGACAGGGACGTCCCATTTTGCCAATACAGCATCTTCAAAGGGTACCTGACAGCCAGGAAGCGCTCCACACTCATGATGGTGATGATGAAGACGCTGCTGTACATGCAGGCATTAATTATGTACACCATGGCTTTGCAGGTAGCCTCTCCGAACACCCAGGAACGGGCCAGCGAGTAGATCCACAGCGGCAGGGTGATCAGCACCAGAAGGTCTGCGGCTGCAAGGTGGAGGATGAGCAGTACCGTGTGAGAGCGCCGTTTCACATACTTGAAGATGGTCCACATCACCAACAGGTTCCCAGGTGTACCCACCAGGAAGCACACGGCCAGGATCACACAGGCAGCAGTGTTCCCTGCAGATGACCACTCGTCCAGTACCGTATCATCACTATGAGAGCTGTTCATATTTGTCTCTTTCAGTTAATCAGAGTTCTGACTGACACTCGCTGCTCTCGAGTTCCGTATGATTTAGCTGAGAAAGCAAATCAGCCTTCCTGTAGGCATTATCCATGTGACAGAAAAAGGAGGAGACAAATCAGATGCCTACAAGTACTCATTTCTTTCATTATTGTGTTGAGCTGTATTTCGGCATTCTGAAGTTGAATCTATGAAAATGAAACTGAAATAAGAATAAGCAGAACATAGAATGAGAAGTGAGAACCTATAGCTAACTTAATACAAATTAAAACCAAAAGCAAAAAAGGGGGATCCCAGGGAGTGTTGTCTAACACTTGTCAGATAAATTGACTAGAAATGTGTTATAGGAGTGGAGTCGCTATCACACATCAGCTACACCCTCCTGAGGTGACGGTTTCTCTCTAAAAACATGCAGCATTTACAGGAAAAAAGGAAACAAGTTATGTCATGTCTGTCTTAGTTTTAATTTGAAGTCGTGTTAATGTGTTAAATGACAAAACTTGCATTATCTAATTAACAAAGTTCTTTTGTTTATTTTGATATCATTCAAATATTTAAAATACTAATATTATTTGATTCACTGTGTACAATTTTAAGTTCTATTAATGTTACATTCTGACAGTGGTAGTTGGTTACAACAACAGCACTCTTTGTATTTGACTATAATTTACCCAGTTTAGGGAAAAATAATAGATTTCTAAACAATTTATTAAAATAACCGCGTTCAAAAGTTTGGGAACCACTGATTCTCAATACTGTGTGTGGTTACCTGGATGATCTACGACTTTTTGTTTTGTTTTGTGATGGTTATTCTTGAGTCCCTTGTTTGTTCTGAGCAGTTAAACTGAACTCTGTTCTTCGGAAAAATCCTCCAGGTCCTGCAGATTCTTCAGTTTAAGGATTTTTTGCATAATTCTGGTTGTTTTTTGTCTTGTGGACTATATGTAAACATCTGTTATGTAAAATATCTTATCAGTACTAAATAAAAAATAACATGCATTTTGTATGATCTCTCTTATTTCGTTAAAATTATTCACATTTTCACAGATTCTGCAAGTGGTTCCCATACTTTTTCATGCAACTGTATGCCCTATCCAAATACTCACAGTCTTTGCACTTGACCACTTGTCAACTTACATCATGTATTTCCTGTATTTGGCCCAAGTGTTCAAGTAGGCGTGAAGTGTGTGTTGAACTTACCCAATGGGACACACTGATAGTTCTGCAAACATGCAAGTGTTTACAGAGCTTTATTTCGATTTCCAATACTTTGCATTTTAATATAAACTTATAAAAATAGTCGCTATGCAACAGAAAAACAAATTAAAATTCTGGTGCTTCTAATTAAGTGATAAATGCAGTTTTGCAGCAGTTGCAAATGTTGAACAAAATACACATAGCCTACTCATTTTTGCACCAATAAAATGTTTACCACTTTATGTTTTACTGCCAAATTATATGTAATGTCTAATTAATTTACCTTACAGAGGAATGCTTTCCTCAATATCTCGCGATTTCGGGGCACACGAGTTCCTGAACATGATGCATGATGGGATTCGCTCAGCCTTGAATACCACTCCGAAGCGGTATCTGCATCAAAAACTTAAGGCCCGTTCACACCAAGAACGATAACTACAAAGAGAACTATGACGATAACTATATTTGTGTCCACACCAACAAACGATAACAGTCTGTTTAATCTAAGATCGCACACTGAGGTTTCAAAGTGTGTGTACAACATGTTTTTGCTGTGCATGCTATGTTTTAAAATCCGATTGCTCAAACCACTTCTGGAGGTGGTCTGGGACGCATTCCAGTCAAAAAGTCTAAATGCATCTGGTTGTTGAAACCACATATGTAAATTTTACTCCTCCCAAAAAAACTGGCACAAATGAAACTTAAAGTAAGTCATCTTCATTAAAAGTAATGAGATTAAATGATTTTACCAGTGCTGTTGCCACGCTCTCTCCTATTGGGGACTTTGATTTTGAAATTAGCTGATGATCAGTAAAATGCAGCTCATATTTGTTGCTTTCGATGACATGAAATCCATTAAATATGCATATAGTATGGTAACTGAAGATTGGATTTATATCCATTTTGCGTTGACATTTATGTGGCCAAGTGTAAATGGAATCGTTCTGATAAATCAGATAGCTATCTGATAAGTAAAAATGCATGAAGTGGCCAGGTGTCAACGCCCTAACAGTGAATTTAGCTGACAAAGTCAGTATAGTGGAACAAAACGAGTCTTTTTCACTGCAAATTCAAAGAAAGCAAGACAATGTTGTCGAAACTAGCGCTGGATACCTGAGAAATATTTCTAACCATTTATTCAGAGGATATGACTGATTGTTTTCCATATATCCATTTTCTTTAAAGTATCCTTGAAAAAGGGGTTTGACTTGACAACAGTGGTGGCTTTCTCTGGGCCTCAGCGATTAACTTCTCCGCAATGTCGTCTGCCATTTTAAATACGCGAGCCCTTAAATTAGAATGGATTCTGATTGGCAGTCAGTGTTTTATTGTTCAACAGCTGGAAAAATCATTCTGAAAGTGATCCCAATGATATCGTTTTTCTATATCGTTATTGTTATAGTTGTGGTGTGGAAAGTGTTATTCTTTTATATTTAGAATGATTTTTTAGAACTATATCTTCATCGTTATCTTTATATCGTTCTTGGTGTAAAAGGGCCTTTGGGCAGCTGACTTGTTGCCTCGCTGCCTTATGGGCCATGACTTTGCAGGCAGCATTTGAGCACGAAGGCACCTCACGAAACTGATTTCGGACAGACAGGCAGAGTAACAGTTTAATGATCTACAGCAAAACAGAGCAAGCTTTGGTGAGAACGAAACAAATATTTAATTACTACAGCAGTCATTTCTCGTTCCAAGTGGAAAACGTTGGTCAAAAACGTATACACACAAACTGACCAGAAACCGCAACTTTCAGATGCCATCTTTCTTTTTCTAGCTCAACTGTCACAGATTGGAAAGCACAGGATTGTGGGATCTTCTTCTTCTTCTGGTGTTAATGGCGGTTGGCAGGCCTACTTAAATGGTGCATTCCTGCCACCTACTGGATAGGAGTGTGGAGCGCATAACGGTTGGGAAGTTTGAAAACAATAATTCAATTTTAAAAAAAAATAGTAATACAACTGTATCCTAAATTCTATTGATCAGTCTTGCTTTAAGAAAATAACTAATTCATGAAATATCCTATTGTTTTGGGTCATTTCCAAACAGAACCTGAAGAGACAAATTATTTATTCTGAAAGATCTTAAAGCTTGAATTAGTTTAAATCTTGCTCCTTCATATGCATCACACTCTATAAGTACGTGCTCTACTGATTCTGCTTGACCACATTTATCACAGTTTCCATTTACCATAATTCCAGATTGTCTTATACTAAATAGACTCTGCATCACTTCAAATATCATATCTTGTCTCGCTGTTGATATTCCACTTAATAAGCTATTTAAAACTAAAAGGGAGTCTGTACAAATTACTGTTCTTGTTGGCTGTACTTCTTCTCTCCACTGGAGTGCTAGAAATATTGCTATTATCTCTGTAGTAAAAACAGATATATGATCTGAAATTCTTTTTGACATTTTGACTTTGAATTGGGGAATATAGACTGCTGATGCTGTTATTCCAGATTCAGGATCTTAAGAGCCATCCGTATATATTTGTAATATGCTATGATTGTTCAATGTATTGCTGCACTGCTATATTTGTTAACATATTTCTTTCTTTATGTTTTCTTCATATAACTGAATGTCAACTACTGGCATAGGGAAAAACCAAGGAGGAATTGCTGAAGTTGCCACAGAAGGGGCAATATCGATGTCACTAATTCCCATATTCTTTGCCTCCTCATTAGCAGTCCATCCAAAGCTTGATAGTTTTTTATACTCATATTCCCAGCAATCCTTCAGAACTTTCTTAACTGGATGACTATCCAAGTGTCCCTTTACATTAATCCAGTATCTCATCTTTAATTTGAGCCTTCGGATTTCTTGAGGCATTTCACCCATCTCTACTTGTACTGCTGTTATTGGAGATGATCTTATTGCTCCACAACATATTCGCAGTGCTTGTGATTGAATTGCCTCGATCTTTAACAGTTGTGTTTTAGATGCAGATCTATACACCATACTGCCATAATCAATCTTATCAGTGCACAGTATACACTTTTAAGAGACTGACGACATGTCTCAATTCAACTCCTGACAAACAACTCCTCATTACATTTATCACTTTTTTTACCTTTGTCTACCATTTTCTGAATATGAATTCTAAAATTCAGTTTTGAGTCCATCCACATTCCCAGAAATCTAATTACTGACAGGTTACTGCAGGTGCTCCATACGTTTTAATATTCATTATTGGATTGATTTTTCTTTTTGTAAAACAGATCACCTGAGTTTTTGTTACAGAGAAACAGAAACCCCATTCATTAGCCCAATTTTCTACTTTTTTAACAGCATTCTGCATACACTTCTCCACATGCCCCACATTGCGGCCCCTTTTCCACAGCGTGCCGTCATCTGCATACAAGGACCTTCCTATCCCCGTGTCTATCTGAGTAAAAATATCGTTAATCATTAGATTAAACAGAATAGTACGGTGACCGGGAGGGGACATGTTCGGTTCACTTAGTTTTGTCGTGGCCACAAGATATTAATTCGTGGGAACGTGATAATAAGTCGTTCCCTCACCATATGATCTCGAGGCCACGACATAAGGATGTCGTTACCTCGACAAAACGATCTCGTGACCACGCGATGTAAACTCGTGGCCTCGAGATCATATGGTGAGGCCACGAGTTACAAGTGTAAACAACCTGCGCTACCATGGCAACCTGGAATTATCAGAAATGGATAAGATTATAATAATATTTATTTTTTAATAAAGGAAAAGCGCGGAATTAAGAAGTGATTATATTAACATGTTGCCTATTGTGTGTGCGATGCCTACAGCAGCATTCGAATGAAGATTATCAATAAATATTAGAATATGCCGTGTATATTTTTATCACACCCAACAGTCTTTTAAATCCATTCACTGATTGTTAATTTTTTATTTCATATTTTTATATTATTTATTATTATTATTAGGCTATCATTATTGGTTATAGCCCTATTTGCTTTATTTTCCCCTTCATTTCGTGTATCCTTTCTGTAGGCCTATATATTGTTAGCAATATTTTGTAAATACTTTAAATGCCAGATCATGCCAATAAAATGTGACTTTATGACTGTATTGACTGTAGCCTTGAAGATAGGATTTAAATGAGCGTCTGTTATCAATTGTAGCCCCTCGTGCCCGTGACAGCATTTGAATGAAGTTCGAATAATTTATTATTCATTGGTTGTATGTTAAAAGAATATTTAAGCTATTTAAAAAAAAATAATAATAATAAATTTAAAAAAATCCATTCACTGATATAGCCTAGACAAAAACTTAATTTTGTTCATCATTTTATTTAGGTTTAATAAGCATATTAAAAATAATAATAATTATTATTATTATAAAGACACGATCAGATTAAAAGGCTGTGAAATGGGATGGATACATGTTTTCTTCTAGGCCTTGATTATTCAATGTTCTTATATATTCTTTTATCATTAAATGAAGTTTAACAAATTGATAATAACAAACTTCAATTGAATTAGTGGCAACGCGCGCGCAACAGGCTTATGGCTTATTACATTGAGCGCGATGTTGAATAGACAGCATTCAAATAATATATTAATATAATAATTTCTTAATTCCGCCCTTATTTTATCATTCTTAATTCCAGGTTGCCATGGTAGCGCAGGTTGTTTACACATGTAACTCGTGGCCATGAGAAAAATATATAGTTTCCTCACCATATGATCTCGAGGCCACGACTTATTATCACGTTCCCACGAGTTTATATGTCGTGGCCACGACAAAACTAAGTGAACCGAACATGTCCCCTCCAGGTCACCGTAGAATAGGACTGCTAGGATTGTGGGATATCAAAGGCAGTGAAGGATACATCTATGCTGCCTTCAAATCGATCAGATGAAGGTATCTCAGGAGAAAGGAAGTGAAGCCAACATTAGATTTGGACGTGCCTTGATGCCTTCCTACCTTGGAATGCGTCCTCTGAAGGCAGCATTTTTAAGTTTTCGGGTGCAGCCGAGCGTGGGTTTAGTGTGCATTAAGGGCACTGCACTTCGGCATTTTTAAGACACGGGATAGTCTTGCGCACTTACTTCCTGTCGCGTTCACGCGCTCTCAAGTGGCCAAGAGCGCAAGTGTGGGTATTTGGACAGTGCAAGAGAAGAAAACAACTCAACAGCTGGAGGCCTCACATCTGTCAAAACAAAAGCATGAAGTCTGTGTGCAGGTGAATGTGATAGTAGCGCCATCTGCTGGTCATACTTCATACATACCGTAACAGCCAAACCTCAATGCATTTGTTTCTTTTGTGGAAAACATAAGTGCATTTGTTTGATTATTGTCTACACTGTTCAAGTCAAAGTGGTTCAATGTTGTTAGAACCCTCTTCTTTAGTGTTCCAAAGTAAGTCATAGGTGGAAGAACAATCCCTTTTTCACAATATGTATTTTTTTTTAACTGAAATATTTCCTTATATAGCCATATCTTTTGTTGATGCATTTGACTGATGGATTTAGACATTTATAAAAGTATGCATTCTTTCCATGCAAATTTTAATGCTGATTGAGAGTTTAAACCAACAGAATGAGTTATGTCAGCTGCATGAGGTTAGGGCAGAAATTATAGTTTGTTTTTGTTCAGTACTGCTAATTTTCTTCAGATGAGGAAGGAGTTCCTGATCCAGCATTTCAGTGTCCAGGGGAGGTTAGGGCAAAACTGCTGGTTTGATCAACTTCATACAGGCACTGCAGGAGCTGACGGGCTTGGGCCTAATAGTTTTATACACATGATGGATCATTCATGGTATATATTGTTATTTTACTTAAAATGTGTGTAAATATGTGAATATATTCACTTCATACTTAACCATGTTACAAAGACAATAATTTATTTACTTATTAAAGCAATGCATAAGAGGTCCTGTACCTGGTGTTGCATTCAACGCCCCAGTTTTTCACCCAGTCTAACCCAAGTACAGAAATGCAAATTTAGATAGACACACCTGTGCAGCGTTATGTGTTGTGACTCCTTCCTGAGCCAACTGCTCTGCCTCAGCAATCTAGAAGGGAGCAAACATAATATTACTGGTACAAATGTGATATTCCAGCATGTGGAGAAGCTTTATGGGAGTTCTTTCATCAAGAACAAAAAAACAAAAAAGACCATCTCATTGTCACTAACATACTCCTCATAAACTTTCTTTCTTTCTTTCTTTCTTTCTTTCTTTCTTTCTTTCTGTCAAGCACAAATTTCTTAAGCAGCAATATTTACAGCTTTCAACCTTGAAACCATACAGTAATTTTGTATTCTGTATTAAAGACTATTGTAAGCATAAACAATAATAATTTTAATATTCAGTATTTGTGACAAAATGCCATGCTTTATTTTTAATTGATATTGATATTTATTTGATAGATCCTGTACGAGGTATGGTGAGAGTCTGATAGTTAAGAGTGATGGACAAATGTTTTGATAATGTGTATTGTTTACTGCTCACTGCTTATTTTGGTTTGCTTACCATCAGGGCCGTGCACAGACATTTTGGAGGGCAGCTCAGGTGAAAAAAGCCAAGGGCACCCCTCTTATAATTATTTATCAAAAGTAAAGTTACATATATTATTGATTATCAGTAGGGGGCAGCAAGTCGTAATAAGTGAATCATTAAATTCAACCGATTCGCTCAAACCGGCTGATTCATTCACTGACTTTAGGCTTGTTCAGATGCATCGGCGCTGCGCAGACTGATCGGCATATGACATCAGAGTACCGCGAGAGTGTTTGGAGAACTACGGCTCCTCATGCTTTTGAATCGCTCTTGCGGTACGTCTGCTCTCTAATCGCTCTCTGATGTCACACTGATCAGTCAGTGCATCGCACCTAATGAGTCATTGAACAATTGACTCACCCGATTCAATTAAAAACGGTGAAGCACCGCCGTGTGTTGCTGGGGAGAAATAAAGTTTCTGCTTTGTTTGGAACTATTTTTGTTGGCAAAATAGAGCAAAAAATTAATATCTTAAATTTGGGGGCATTTATATTAATTTTGGTGGCATTGCCCCCCCCTTGCACAATGCTATTTTATGTCAAGGCCAGACTAGCTTGTTAAAGGATTAGTTCACTTTTAAATAAACTTTTCCTGATAATTTACTCACCCCCATGTCATCCAAGATGTCAATGTCTTTCTTTCTTCCGTCGAAAATAAATTAAAGTTTTTGATGAAAACATTCCAGAATTATTCTCTTTATAGTAGACTTGAATGGGCACCAAACGGTTGAAGGTCAAAATTAGTTTCACTGCAGCTTCAAATTTTTCAAAATGATCCCAGATCCCAGTCTTATCTACTGAAACCATCGCTCATTTTCTGAAAAAAATTTAAAATTATATAAGTTTAAACCAGAAATGCTCATCTTGAACTAGCTCTCTTCTTCTCTATTTGAATTTTGTACACACTTCTAAGCGTAATACTGCCTTCCACAGGCCAAAGTTTGAACAAATTTTTATATGCAATATGCTAGTTCAATAGTATATAACAATTAGTTCAAACTTTGGCCTGTGGAGGGCAGTAATACACTTAGCAGTTTCTACACTGCTGGAATTCTAATAGAGANTACCGCGAGAGTGTTTGGAGAACTACGGCTCCTCATGCTTTTGAATCGCTCTTGCGGTACTTTGATGTCATACGCCGATTAGTCTGCGCAGCACCGATGCATCTGAACAAGCCTGTAATGACTTGAAGCAGCGCTGCAGACCGATCAGTGTATGACGTCAAAATACCACAAGAGCCGTCTGCTCTCTAATCGCTCTCTGATGTCACACTGATCAGTCAGCGCATCGCACCTAATGAGTCATTGAACAATTGACTCACCGCGATTCATTTAAAAACGGTGAAGCACCGCCGTGTGTTGCTGGGGAGAAATAAAGTTTCTGCTTTGTTTGGAACTATTTTTGTTGGCAAAATAGAGCAAAAAATTAATATCTTAAATTTGGGGGCATTTATATTAATTTTGGTGGCATTGCCCCCCCCTTGCACAATGCTATTTTATGTCAAGGCCAGACTAGCTTGTTAAAGGATTAGTTCACTTTTAAATAAACTTTTCCTGATAATTTACTCACCCCCATGTCATCCAAGATGTCAATGTCTTTCTTTCTTCCGTCGAAAATAAATTAAAGTTTTTGATGAAAACATTCCAGAATTATTCTCTTTATAGTAGACTTGAATGGGCACCAAACGGTTGAAGGTCAAAATTAGTTTCACTGCAGCTTCAAATTTTTCAAAATGATCCCAGATCCCAGTCTTATCTACTGAAACCATCGCTCATTTTCTGAAAAAAATTTAAAATTATATAAGTTTAAACCAGAAATGCTCATCTTGAACTAGCTCTCTTCTTCTCTATTTGAATTTTGTACACACTTCTAAGCGTAATACTGCCTTCCACAGGCCAAAGTTTGAACAAATTTTTATATGCAATATGCTAGTTCAATAGTATATAACAATTAGTTCAAACTTTGGCCTGTGGAGGGCAGTAATACACTTAGCAGTTTCTACACTGCTGGAATTCTAATAGAGAAGAAGAGAGCTAGTTCAAGATGAGCATTTAAGGTTAAAACATATAATTTTCAATTTGTTTCAGAAAATGAGCGATGGTTTCAATAGATAAGACCCTTATTTCTCATCTGGGATCGTGTAGAACAATTTGAAGCTGCAGTGAAACTAATTTTGACCTTCAACTGTTTGGTGCCCATTGAAGTCTACTATATGGAAAAAAATCCTGGAATGTTTTCATCAAAAACTTTAATTTCTTTTCGACTGAAGAAAGAAAGACATTGACATCTTGGATGACATGGGGGTGAGTAAATTATCAGGAAAAGTTTATTTAAAAGTGGACTAATCCTTTAAGCTTAAGAAGAAAGTCATATACACCTAGGATGGCTTGAAGGTGAGTAAAGCTTGGGCTAATTTTCATTTGAAAGTGAACTAATCCTTTAATGGAGGGCTATTTCCTATGTTAGGCTGGCAGTATTTAGATGTTTTAATAGTGGTTTAATTTCACAGCGGTTACAAACAATGCCACAGTTTTTTATATGACTGGCTGTCACGTGAATTTGATTATTGATTATACTTTATTTGTCCCTTTTAAGGGAAATTTGTTATGGGCAATACAAATGAAGCTGCATAACAAGATACCCACATCAATCACACAGTCATGTATTTTGCATTACAGTTTAATACAGTTTAAAGCTTGTATCCAAAGGAACAAAAGAATTCTTATAGCAGTTGTATCTAAACCTTGGGGTACGGAAACGTCGACCAGATGGAAGTGGTTCGAATTCTGGATAGAGCACATGAGAAGGGCCCAGAGTCATTTTTCTTGCCTGTTTAAAAATATTTTTTTTGTTGAACATTGTCGTATGCGCCAAAACAGTTCAACTTAGATCTGAGGGTAACTGTCAGATTAGCAAACCATACAGTAAAACGGATTAAAAACACGCATGATAAAACAGCAACTGAGCAACTCCAAAAAGTCTGATCCTCCGTAAAAAGAAAATTTTTTGTTGCATCTTTCGACACAGATTATCCACATGTACCTCCAATTTAAGTTTATCAATGTATACCGAAAGAACCTGTCTAATGGGCTCATTAAAGGGTTAGTTTGCCCAAAATTTAAAATTCTGTCATTAATTACTCACCCTCATATCGTTCCACACCCTTAAGACTTTCGTTCATCTTCGGAACACAAATTAAGATATTTTTGATGAAATATGAGAGCTGTCTGTCCCTCCATTGACTGCCTTTGCAACTTGATCTTTGACGCTTCAAAAAGTTTATAAAGAGAGATCGGAAAACTAATCCATATTAATCGAGCGGTTTAGTCCAAATTTTCTGGAGAGAGTTTTTATGATGAACAGATTTATTTTAGGCATTTACTCGCATATAAACCTCGTTCAGCAAACATAAACGGATGCTTCACCGAACCCGGATGACGCACAAGAACAAACCTCTTCTGGAAGCTCAAGCTGCTGTGTAACACACAAAAATAAACCTCATTGGATACGCAGCACGTTTTAGCGTCTGTAAGATGATTTGATGATCTTCATTTGTGTTCCGAAGATGAACGAAAGTCTTACGGGTTTGGAACGACATGATGGTGAGTAATTAATGACAGAATTTTCATTTTGGGGTGAACTAACAAGGGATGGAGAAATGAAGCCTCTTGAATCTTTGAAGCTTTTCTCAGATTGTTTTCGGGAAAAATTCGAAGCATCAGGAGTGTCGAAAACAGTGCCATCTTGTGGCAAGTCAAATTTACAGCAGCCATAAACCCGATAGCGCAGCTCCGTTGTTTTATCCTTTAAAGGTGTTATAGAGGATGTTTTCGACGACTGAGAAACCAAACACTTACTGAGTTTTTGAAATAAGCGCATGCGTAAGAACAACCCCCCTCCTTCACAGCTCATTTCGAGGGAACGCCTCCCAAAACTCGTGCACGAGTATTGGAACACGAGTGTTTGTTTACCACCGGCATTCGCTGTGTCGTGTTAGTGGATTCATTATGTCGGACTCACCGCAGGTAACTCATAATCTGCAGTTGTTACTCCTGACAAAAACATTGCATGCGGCGCCTGTGGAAAGTTACTGGAGCGTGCACGTCTCTCACAAGGTCATGGCAGTGATTGACAAGCCAGAGGGCCAATCGTTTACGCGATGATCGCGAAGCTTGTGCAATTGTTTTATAAAGACAATCAATCAATCAATGTGTGTGTTTGTGTTTTTTAATTCCTAATACCATAAATTGGCAATATCTCACAATAAGAAAGTTCTCTGAGGAGCTACTATAGTCAGTCTCTCACCCTATATAACACCCTATCTTTCCTTTCTCTCTTGATATGGTGTAAAATCTTCAAATTGTGTAAATATGTATTAACATGATGTGAACCCCCAGTTTAGGATATGTATTTCATATAATGTTTATCATATAATGTATAAAATTAAGACTACAGATGAGGCAGCGATGGATGCTTTATTCATTACTGTCCGCCGCCTGCTGGGGGATTTGTAGTATGGGTTGATCATCTTGGAAACAGATAAGCAGATAAATATTACTTAGCATTCATGGCACAGGATCAAGGGAAAGAAAAGACTGCATCAAAAATATAACAATAAGAATAATATATAATAAAAAAACGATTTAATCCACACCATAGTAACCTTAAAGGGTTAGTTCACCCAAAAATGAAAATTATCCCATGATTTACTCATCCTCAAGCCATCCTAGGTGTACTTTCAGATGAACACAATCAGAGATATATTTAAAAAATATCCTAAAAATAGTCCTCCAAGGTTTATAATGGTTGTGAATGGCAGCCCAAATTTTGAAGACAAAAAAGTTGCATCCATCCATTAAAAAAAAAAAAAAAAAAAGAATCTATATGACTCCAGGGGCTTAATAAAGTCCTTCTGAAGCGAATCGATGCGTTTGTTTAAGACAAATATCCTCATTTAAAACTTACGAGCTTACTTAAGTAAAAGTAAATTAACAAGCTTCCGACGGGACAGCCATACGCATTCGATGTACGTCCAAAAAGTGAACTTCCACGACGTAGTGCACAATGACATGACGTACTACGCCAGTAGTTAATGTTGTTTGGACGTACATCAAATGCTTATTGCTGTCCCGCCGGAAGCTCATTATTTTACTTTACAAAGTTTTAAATAGGGATATTTGTCTTAAACAAACGCATCGATTCACTTCGCATCAGAAGGCTTTTATTAACCCCCTGGAGTTGTTTGGATTCTTCTTTTTTCTTTTATGGATGGATGCAATTTTTTGTCTTCAACAAAAGGAGGTCTAAAGATATTTTAAAATATATCTCTGATTGTGTTCGTCTGAAAGAAGAAAGTCATATACACCTAGGATGGTAAATCATGGGATAATTTTCATTTTTGGGTGAACTATCCCTTTAATTGTGGCTTGTGTTAGGTTTAGGATTTGAGTTAGGCCTAATGGTTAGATTTAGGCTAGGTTTAATGTTAGGTTTAGGAATAGGATTCTGTTTTATGAATATACTGTATATGTATACTAGATAGATATTCAGTAATTTCAGGACAGCCTGGAGATGTGTACAAAATTTTACATCAATCAAGTATGTTTCCATTGTTCATATCCAGCTTTTCCCACATCCTCAAGTTCAGATTTGGCTGTAATATCATTAAAGATTGATGGTGCAAAATATTCATGGTGAGAGAGACAAATAAACCAGCACATGCATCCTCACTGGAGCACTCAAAGCTCATCATACTCACACACGCTGTGAATGATTCAGCCAATTATGCTTCATTGACTTTCATTCCACTCTCGGGTTTGTGGTTTCCATCCGTGTGTGGACAAAACAAAAAACGCTGGAAAATTCTGTGGCATTTCCTACATGTAAAACAACTTAACTTCGTATCTCCCTGCCCAGATGTGGCCTTTGCCTACTTCGGTTTTCTCACAAGGAGATGATGTTGGCCAGCAGATGCCATGCTTTCCTGATGGGGATTCTTGTTTCCAGCAGAGCCAACTCCAGGGTTTGTAGCAAATAAAATTTCCTCCTGGTGAGGTTTTAGAAGAATTTGAATGAAAGATTTAATATCTGGATCTGTTTTAGATTAAGATGCTTAATGAAAGATCAATGTATTTCCTCCTTGTTACAGACAAACCATGATACTGTAGTTTAATTTATGAAGAGAAAAAGCAAAGCAACAAAAAAAAGAAAATGTGGTTGAAGGTAACTATAATTTCAGAGACACATCAAACAATAGGCACAGTATTTCTTGACACATTAGTCTGTTTAAGCTCACTACATGTCTGTTGCTCATCTTATATATGTAAATATAAAGTGTGGCCAACAAAGTATAGTCGTTTTCCACAAGTCATTCTCAAAGAGTTACAGTGAAAAAGCTATTGATGGCAATGTTCCTCAGGCTAAAACGGTACAGTAAACTTGCTTGAGTATTATTTCTCACACTGCTTGAGTTTACACATATTTGAATGTGCATTTAAACCACATACTGCTTGGCCTCAAGGCGGAGTAACATCATTAGTAACAATGACTCTGTTTGTTAGCTCAGTCAGTGTGCAGAAATTGAATACCAGCCTTCAGGGTTTGTGAGATATGTCTCTCTACTTTATGCCAATCATAAAAGATTAAAGACAATAAATAAAACACACTTCTGTTATCGGTACAAAGCAATCTGTCTTTATTACTTCTGTGTGAACTTGTTAAGATTGAAAAATTAAACACTTGAGTACATACTCATGCTCCAGCTAGAAGTGTAACTTGCAATGCTTTTTTCCCCAATCATCTTTTGTTTGTACACTTCCAATTTGGGTTGGCAACAAAGAATGGCACTTAAGTGATTCCCATGTTGACTTGTTAATACATATATAAAGATTACTTCCTAAATGCTATGTTTTCAAAGCACCACTGGTGCAACTATTTACAATTTACATGTTCTTTTTTGTTATACTTGTTAATGTAAATAAGAGAACTGAAATGAAAACTCTCCCATTTCCAAACCGGCAGCAGCAATACCCAGCTCCCAGTAGCAGCAGCGCTGGGCAGAGCTGACCTGAGGTCAGTCGTACGATCTGAATTAATGCTCTCTTATTCTGGATCAAGCCAGCTATCAAAAACTGTTTCCACAGCACACTGACCACAGCGACTGACCACAGGTCCACAGACTATGGAAACACTAGAAAGAACAGAAACTTTACAACAAATGCTTTAAACATTGTTCAACACCTTTAGTGTAACTGAAGCTTAGAAATCTAGACATGCCTTTTAACATTCAGCATTTTTCTAAATCAAACCAGCTGAAGTCTGCAGCAAAGTGGGCAGCAACAACAATGAAAAAGAGTGGGAACTGAATAACCGCAAGAGTTCAGAAGTGTTTTGTACACTACTACAGTATTTACAGTTAATAATACAGCTGAGAATACTACTGTATCTTAACATTTGAAAAGAAGATAAATACAAGAATATTTATTCACTTTTATAGATCATTTTTAAATTTATATAAAAGCTATTGAAGCTAAAAGTGGCTTAAAAAAGAAAAGGGAAACAGTGCTATTTCGAGTGCTCTCTGTAAGAGATTTGCTTGCACTCAGTAGGAACAATAAATACTAGCTCTGTACTCCTCGTCGGTGTGGCAACGTTGTCTTCTCAATCTGAAGCAGGCAGGTCTTAAACCTACGGGACAAAGCAGGACAGAACAACACGCATTATGTACAAGCATGTGTGTAAAAGCTCCTAGATGAAGCATGAATGATATTTTCAATATGCTAAGATGAGTGTATTAATGCACATGCACATAGCTGTGGAAGTGTGATTTCATGGAGCGAAAGCCAGACTTACTGCAGCAGTTGGTTACTGAGCTCACACTATAGTAGAGGGACCAATCACCTGAGCTTCCCCCTGTGACAAGAAGGACATGGGCGCAGGGGTTATCACATGTTAAAGGGGAGGCTCTGACTTGATCATCAGGTGATCAGTGTCTTCTGGAGTTTGTGGATTAGTGCTAGCATAAGCATGGGTGTTACGACATGTTTCTGCATCAGTGACATTTGATGTGGACCTGAAGATGTGCGATGAAAATACTGGCCATCTGAAACTGACACATGTAATACTAACCGCTGAGATGTACTGGCTATTAAAGCAGGCTTTCTCTTGGGTGGGAGAGGTGATGGACGAGTAACAGGAGGAGTCACATGGTGAGCTGGGCTCCTCGGACAAAGCCTCGGGAAGGTGACTGGACACACATCCGCTGTCTGACCCGCTCGAGCCACTACCAGACAGACAGTGAGACGACGAACCCGAACTCTCTGTAGCTACAAACACAGACCAGTCACACATTATATGTGGCTTCTGGTAAGATGTTCACACTTTCAAACATGTTATGATACATACTCATAGATGGCTGACTGCTGGTTTCATGTTCCAGCTCGTCTTCCTCGATGCAGGAGCTGATGAGAGGTCGCTCCCCTGTTGTTAACAGGCTTTGGCTGCTATACATATGCAGATTTAAAGGCCCCAACAGCGTGGTAGAGGAGGGGCCACCAGCCACAGGGGGGCCGCTAACGGGGGTGTTTACTGCAGCTCGTTTGAACGGGTTTGAGTGGTCAAACAGCGAGACAGCAATGGATGCTCTCGTCCTGGCCCCTGTAACAGAAGAGAGAGTGTGATGCTAGTAAAATCAACCCAGAGAATCATTTGTTGCTTATCATGCTAAACAGGCTCACCTCTGCCTTTCATAATGTAGTCAATGGCTCTGTCGTTGATAGCAGCATCACTGGGTTTAATGTCCAGAAAGGGTTTATTACCCACCCCCATAGAGACCATCTCCTGCATTCGAATTTCTGCATACATACATAAACATGTTTAAAAATGCTGCCAATATACCAATTTACTGGTATTGATGATAATGTGATATTTAAAATGTATATTTAATGTGGTATTTTGAGTGTGATTCATCAGCCAAAACACAAAAGTGAAAATACAAAATAAACTAAAGTTAAGGATGAATTTGATTATTTATTTATTTATTTCAAAATGATAGATATTGCAATACTGTTATTATTGTGAAATCTTTTTAGCACAATAATCGTGTAGTAAAAATTTGATAACTGAAATGACTTAAATGAATTGGTAATTAGTATGGAACAAGAAATGGTTAAAGTGAAGGAATGGTTTGATGTTAATAGGTTGTCATTAAATCTTAAGAAAACAAAGTTTATGATTTTTGGTAATAAAAAAAAAGATGATAGTATTATGCTATCAATAGCAGGAACAAAAATAATGAAAGTTAGGGAAATTAGGTTTTTGGGTGTGTTATTGGATGAAGGGTTGACTTGGAAACCACATATATTATACATACAAAAAAAGATATCCAAGAGTATTTTTGTATTAAATAAGGTAAAATATGTGTTAGATTATAAGGCATTGAGAACTTTGTATTGTGCACTGGTGTTGCCCTACATCAGCTACTGTGTGGAGGTGTGGGGAAACACATATCAAAGCAATACAGAGTCACTCTTTCTATTACAAAAGAGAGTTATACGAATTATATTTAAAACAGATTATAGAGAGCACACAAATGCCTTATTTTTTGGCTCTAAATTGTTAAAATTTAAAGAATTGGTGGAATTACGGACACTTATTGTTATGTTTAAAGCAAAAAATAGAGTACTGCCCACAAACCTTCAACATTTATTTGTCCTTATAGAAAATGAAGGAAGAAGAAAGGGACATTTTAGGTATCAAACTGTAAGGACAACAGCAAAACAAATGTGTACTTCAGTGGTGGGAGTGAAAGTTTGGAATTCATTACAAAATGAATTAAAGCAATGTAAGAATATATTTCAGTTTAAAAAAAGATTTAAAGAGAAAACAATGGATTTGTATGAACACTTATAGAAATTGATGATGATGATGATGGTGGTGATCATGGTTTGTTTTTGTTTTTGATGAATACTTATAGAAATTGATGATGATGATGATGATGATGATGATGGTTGTGATCATGGTTTGCTTTTGCTTTGAAATCTGTTTTAGGTTGATGTTTTGGTTTCTAGTTTGTTTCATTTGTTATTGTCATGCATTGACGGGGGTTTGATATGTTGATTTTTTTTTTTTATTATTGTTGAGGGGGCAGGAAATATAAGATATTCTTCACCCTGCCTCCTTTTCATCATGGTTTTATAAATTATATATATGATTTGTTGGGGAAAAAAAAGAAAAAAGAAAAAAATCCATGAATGAAATAAACATCTATCTATCTATCTATAACGTGACAGCTCTAAATTCAGAATACACAAACATGTTGACATTAAGATGTAAGCGTAAAAAAGGGTTTCTTTAGGGATTGAGTAAATTATGTGCAAATACAGGTTAAATGATGCCTCAGATTTGCATCATTTTCTCACACTCGTATCAAACTGTAGAAATACAATACTGGTGTGACTCAAAAGTGTTTTAAATAGCTTCCTATCCGCCTGAGGCCATCACAGATGAACTGCTGAAAAAATCTTTAAATATGCTAAGATGGTATGTGACAGGAGATATTATCTGCAATTATCCTATCATTCTCATTTGTTCTTTCCAGCTGGCTGAGCAAAACAAATTCAAAGAACTTATTCAAGCTCAACCACTTCAGATCTTTCTTTCCTACCTTTATTCCGCGTGGCCTGCTGCCATAGTATCCGTGCGATATCGCAGGTCCAGGCGTGTTTGATGTCTGCAGTGCTGGCCTGGAGAATGTAGGTCTGGTTCTTTGAAGTTCTCCTCCGGAACCAGATCTCAAACCTCAGACCGTTCTCACCTGATGTCTCTGTCATACCCACATCAGCCGTCTACATAGAGAATGTGAGAATAAAGAGGATATTCGCACATAATCACAATCAATATTGAGGGCTAATGGCATTTTGTTGTTATCAAGGCTTGCAGGAGATAAACCTGATGCTCAGATCTTTAAACTAAAGCCTTCTGTGATATTAACATTGGTCAAAGGAGATATAATTGTGATATAAGGAAGAAAGTGAGTGTATTAGTAAAAGAAAGCAGTGTAAAGATCCATTCACACCAAGGACGATAACCATAACTATAATCGTTCTAGATATAAAAGATATAAAAGAATAGCAAAGACTATAATCATTCTAGATATAAAAGAATAGCAAAGTCTACACCACAATTATAACAATAACAGCAGAACGGTTCTTCCAGCTGAAGAATGATGAAAACATTGACAGCCAATCAGAATTGAGCATAACAACATTAACTGCAGCGTGTGCTTATAATAAACAGAACAATGTTGTCTGCTGGTGTGGATGCTAATATAGTTATTATAATAGTTATCTTTTTAGTGATCGTTCTTGGTGTGAACTGGTCTTAAGTCATAATTCATGCTTCAAGGTGTGTTAAAGCTACGTGTTTTCATTTCTGGAGATGTTTTTTTTCCCTCTGAACTTCTGATCTCCTTTAGGTGCTTACCTTAAAAGAATGCTTGTATATATAAACATCTAGGCCACCCTCAATCCGTTTGGGTTTGCTGAACAGCACCAGATCCTCAAACAGGAACACATGTCTTTGGCACTTCTTCCTGCCATACAAAATCGTGAACTCATCTTGGCGAACCAATTGTCCCTGTTCCTTTAGATTCACCTGGAAGAGTGTGTGAAAGAAATAATGAAATGGCAGTTTGGAAAATCAGATATATGCTTTCCTATGTATCTCGATGTGAAGTTGGCTGTATATCTGCTGTACCAGACACACTTACATCACAGTCTCTGATGGCGTCCATGGCGAGCAGATCATTGCCATGGCGAAGCTGAAATTTGACCATCTCAGTGGCAGCACGCAGGTATGCTAGCTCCTGCTCCTGGACCTCGCTCACTTCTTTGATCAGGTCTTTCAGCAGCAGGGCGTACTTACTCATGCGCTGGATTGGCTTCAGCAGGTACGACGCCAGGTCCATCTTATCCCCCAACTCCAGCTGCTTATGCTGGAATAAGAGAGATACAGATTTTACAATTTAGACCCATGAGGTGAGATGAAATGAATGAGATTAAAAGGGTCTGGAGTGAGTGTAGTATGGATCCAGTTACTCACCCTGAAGAAGCTGTTTCCATGGCTGGCCAGGAGTGTGTCTGACTTTGGCTTGTTCTTGCTGTATAAAGCATACAGGCTAAACTGGTCTTGCTGTATGTTTACATGGGGAAAAAAGCACAAAGAGCAATATTTTAAGTGTTATCATCCACATTTCCATATCCATGTTCTGAAGAAAAACTTCTCTTGTTGTTCCAGAAATGGAGGGAGGGAATATTTTTCAAAATCATTTCCAGGTTGAGTTTTGTTTGGAAAACGTTTTTGTGTTTGGGTAAATTGATTTATGACTTTCAGGTTCACATGGAGTGTGCCATAATTTCAGTGCAGGTTTTGCTGCGCCAAAAACATGTCAAAAAAGATTTTAGCCTGGTTCATACACTGCTGTAGGCCAAGCAGCCTGCCTCTGTGTTTTTTTCTGTCTTTTCTGTGAATCACTGCTTTTGAAAGTTTCATAAAGCACTATGCCAGCACTATGAGTTGACCACAACTACAGAGAATGTAGGCTGGTGGTCTTGCACTCATTTAAAGACCTCAGAATCATTACTTGTGGCTCAGTTTGATTCCAATATTCATGGAGGGTGAATGAAAGAGAAATAATACACAGAATAAGTAAATTCTGGATGGTTTTAGACCTGTGCTTGGTCAAAAATGAGCCAGTCATGGACTGGGAACAGAACACTGAAAAAATTAAGCTCCTTTGTTTCATCTCCAATGAAAACGTAATTCAGTCTGTGACATTTAATTCAGGATCCCTGAATGATCCCTATTAAAACTATGAGAAAATATTAGAAAAGTGCAGCAAACAGAAAAATAGGAATTTATAGACTCAGAATTGCAAAAAACAGATCTGAGGTCATGCAGTTTGATGAAAGTTACTATGAAAAGACTGTGAAGGGACTTCTCTTACATGTCGTAGGAAGCAGTGGCTGACGCGTAATGGATGGTTGCAGCAGCTTTCCAGCTCTTTGAGAAAATACTGGCTGTGGAAGTCCACTAGTTTCTCCAGGTTGCCGAAGATGACGCTGCGTTTTCCCCGCAGGTCCTGTGGCAGGTCAGCACGCTCCATCTCAGGGAAATAGTTGTCAATGATGTACCGCAGAGAGCGCACATATTCCCGCTCGGTTGTGACCATCTCATCTACGATGTGGCGTAGTTTACTGAATGACAGAGAATATGAACAGTTAACATACTTCAAATGCTTACATTTTAAGAGATAAATCTTTTGGGAAATCTGATTTGCTAAGGAAGACATTGTTTTTCACACCAAAGTGGTATATATTAAGTAAAAATATACAGAAGCTGCATTAGAAAAAAAACTTATTGTATTTACAGAGACACTCCAGTAGGATGGACCATACAATAAATGTATTCTAACTTGCTTTGGATAAATGCATCTGCTAAATACTTACTGCATGTTTGTTCTATTTTAAATAAATGCTGTTCTTCTGAACTTTCTATTAACCAAAGGATCCTGATAAAAACGCATCACGGTTTCCACAAAAATATTATGCAGCACAACTTTTTCAACATTGACAATAATAAGAAATATTTCTTGAGCACCAAATCAGCACATTAGAATAATTTCTGAAGGATCATGTGATACTGAAGACTGAAGTAATGATACCTAAAATTCAGTTTTACCAACACAGGAATAAATTACATTTTAAAATATATTTTAACGGTTATTCTAAATTTTAATATTTCACAACTTTTTGATCAAATAAATGCAGCCTTGGTGAGCATCTTTAGACATCTTTAAAAAACATTAAACAATCGTACCGACCTAAACCTTTAAACAGTAGTGTACATCATTGTGACAACAGAATGTTTGCCCTAATAGCTTTGTCAGACTGTGTAACCATAAAGGACAGGTGTTTTCACACGTCTCTCCAGGATGTCATCACACAAATGCTTTCTCCCTGAAACACTCAAGCCAATCAGTTGCGAGAGTCCATCATTTCATCATCAGGCTGGATGGGTCACTGTGACAGCCCTCATGACATTGTTTTATAACTATTGTGTTAAAAAAGAAAGTTTAAAGATTATAGTACAACTCTCTCCAAAAAATCCTCCTCTTGAGTTCTGATTGTCATGCAGCTCCCTTACCTTCTCACCACACAGCTATACATGGTGTCTGTGTCCAGTACTGAGAAAAATCAGGTGATGTTTTAGTATTCACATTAATCTCAAATTGAATTCTTATCAGAATGTTTTCATCTGCCTTAAACATTTGCAATAACTGGACCACACAGAGCCGAAGGCCTTGTTTTGAGTTATTTCCGTCTGAAAAAACTGTCAACATTACCTCTACACTGCAATCTTGGAGAGCACAGCTAAATAATGTGCTTTGAAAGGAAGATGCACAGATGTAAAGACCTCCTTCAGACGTCTAATCAACTAACTCCATCCATCTCTTCTGTGTGGAAAAGCAGAACACAAACATGCTCCCCACCACTTCAAAGCTCAGAGGACCAGCAACCACCTGGGAAAGTGATCTGCATCTCAGGCTTTTTCCCAAGGGGGTTAAAGGGTGACCAGTAGGACCACAGCTGGAAAAGACATCCATGGAGATTCAGAGGATTAAAGGGCTGTGACCGTCTAATATGAGACATATCGAATTCCTTCATGTAAAGACTGAGGAAAAATACGCCCTTTTCCTAAGATATTAAAGAAGATATTTTGAAGAATGTTGTTAACCAGACAGTTTTGGTTCTCCCTGACTTCATTTGTACCAACCAAATTGAAAACCAAAATTTCAATGGAATTTAACTGAAACTGTTTGGTTACCAACATTCTTTAGAAATTCTTCTTTTGAATTCTGCAGAAGAAAGAAATAGATCCGGGTTTGGAATGAAGTAAGGGTGAGAAAATTATGACAGAATTTTTGGTGGACTATCCCAAAAATGACTGTATAAAGACCCATTTATAATAGTAATTAATAATATGTATTAATAGTAATAGTAAGTATGATTTTATATATTAAATAAAAGACAAGTTGTTTGAAAAACAAATAATTAGAACTAAAGTGAGAAAAAAATTATCTGGAAAAGGATATTTTGTACTGTTAGATTTATAAACCTGAAGAGAAATATTTTAAATTCCATTTAAAATTATTCATACTGTATAAATTCATAATTAAAATATATTTATTCATATCTATATATATATTTTTTTTACATATATTTAATATANTGTGTCAGGTAAGAGAGACATACAAAATGTGCAGAGCAGTGGGTCCCGAGGACTGGAGTTGAGAACCACTGATTTAAATAACAATAAATTATAAGCTGCTTTGCAGAAAATATTATTGTCTTTTTGCCTGAATGGCTTTTTTCTTATAACAAAACTGATTGGTTCCGTTACATGTCAGTCAAATGGCCTATTGAGCGGTCCTTGGCCAATGAAAGCTGCAATAGAGTCCAGACCTTCTGCCATCAGTCTGAAGGTCTGGCTACGCGAAACTACCCAAGGGGTTTCCCAGAGCTCAGTTTGAAAACCCATGAATGTGTTCATGCCTTGAAAAAAACAAGACATACTGGTAATGTAACAACAAACTGGTAATGTATCCTGCCAGTAATTATGTGTGCTCCGTGACACAGCTTTCATACAGTGGTGGTCATATAATAAGTGGTTGAGTCGATGACCTGCAGACCTCCCTGGTTGATTGTTTATGTTATAGCAAGTGAGTGTGGGTTAGCACGTCCATGTGTGCGCTGAGTGTACCCACCTGCCCTTGCTGCGTGTTTCCGGAGCAGGACTCCCACTGCGGTGTGTATCTAGAGAAGACCATCCATGAATGGGCGGCAGTCGCGGGCTGTACGGCCGATCAATCACCTCAGTGCTGCTCACCTCCAGACCTTTAATAAACACCCCTGTGTTTCCTCTCCGTGCAGGCTCACTCAAAGTTCTCTGGCACGTCCCATACCGTGACACAGACTCGCTACCGGCAGTATCGAAGCTCTGTGTCTTCCGCAAAACCCTGCGGTTTGGTTCAATAGGGGTGAGGCTTGTGCTCGTAGCACACGCTTGCCCCTCCAGATGCGGCCGCTGAGGAGACTCGTCTGTGGAGATGCTACGTGTTAGCCTGTGGGATCTGACAGGGGTGTTGTGAGGGATTCTGTGCTCAATGCTATATGGACTTCCTGTCGGGGTTCGGACAGAGTCACGAGCGTCCAGACGAATACCTGAAGGGCTGCTGGGAGTTGAAGACGTGCTGGACTGTGAGGAAAGTCTATCCCGGCCCCAGCCACTGCCAAACGCTTTCCGACATGAGAAGGAGATGCTACTGCTACGCTCCTGAGGTTTAGCGCTACTGTCCGAGTTCCGCCGAGAAGAGTCACCCCTTGCTGATTTGGAGTCGCTCTCGCGGCGGGTGCGCAGGGCCATCTCTAGCTTCTTCTCAAACATCTGCTTTGTCTCCTGACACTTGGACCAGGCGAACTTCCACTGTTTGAGTCCCTGTTCACTCTTCAGATCCCCAGCAAGGTCCTTCATCTCCTGGAAGTGTGCGTCTGGGATCGGTGGGTGCTGACTGCGATAAGTCTCCAAACATGTGATCACACTCTGACACTTCTCAGACATGCCACACTCCTCCATACTAACACATGCCAAATGACGCATGCCTTCTAGCGCCCATTCATATGCCTGAAAAAGAGAAGAAGAAAAAAAGTCAGCCAATGTGACACATACACTGAAAAACCAAATATTTAATAGTAATTTTAATAGTTTATTTTTAGTTAAAAATAAAAGAAAATGGGTAAAGCAGCAGATTTTGACAAAATGGAGAACAAAGGCAATATGACACAATAAGATGTTTTTATGTGTGTTTGAGAAGAGAAAAGAGTATAAGGGAGACTTTTTATGGAAAACAACTACAAATGCACTGTGAATGGGAATGAGGGAAGGATAGAGGGAGTGAGAAACCTCCTAGCACTTCTTTCATGTGAAATAAAGAGGTTTTTAGCCAGGAGCTGGGAGGTCTGGGTAGGAAGGCTTTAACATGCAGCTCAGCAGCAGGAGGGCCTATAGTTTTAACTATGTGTGACAGCACCCTGCCACAAAGACACATGCCAACCGCTTTACTAGCTGTCTCTCCATTTAAGAGAAAATCTGATGGCCTCTTCTCACACTCCAAGATGCTGTTACATCAACTGGGAGGCACTCTTGTTTTTAGACCTTTTTTCATTAACATCCTGGCAGAAAGGTTTCTATAGTAACTGCTCCTGAGGATACGAGTGCTCGCTACGCTGGAAAATGAGTGGTTAAACTTCTGAGGGGATTAACACAGATCAAACACAACCACCTTCCATCTCATACACACTTCAGCGCTGGCTGCAAATACAGGCTTGTGTTTAGACATTCCTGAGAAAGGAGCAAAACTCCCCCTCTTCTCTCTCATTCTGTGCACACACAAAACCTCCACACTCTACTTTAGCTGCTATGTGACATGGTGACATCGCTTTGCTCCCCAAGCCCCTCTGCTCTGTCTCTCTCTCAGGCTAGGGTGACACAAAGGCCACATGCCAGCATATTGGTCTTCGGCACCCAGATACTAAAGTCTCTCGCAAAAGCAGAGGTCAGAGGTCAGCTGCCCACACTAACAATGCTTATGGCTAAGAAGTGACAGAACAGACAGAGGAGAGAGACACATACACACAGAAGACACAAAAAGACGCAAATGCAACATAATTGATGAGTAAGAACCAAATGGCAAGAATGAATTTTAAGGCCCTTGTAAATAGAGATGCAAAATTTTTTACACATTTATTGTTGTGTAATTTCTTTAAAGCAATATTTGGGGTTAAAATACAACTTAAGCTCTTCAAAAACAGAAAACCACTTTGAAAAAAAAGTTAGGGATGCACAATATATTGGCCACCATATCAGCATCGGCCGATATATGTTAATTTTTAATCTTATCGTTAGGGCTGGACGATTATGACCTAAAATCAGAAAAGCATAGAAAAATGTATGCTATAATAACTTTTGAGTTTCTAAGCTACTTTAGTGAAAATTACAGGACAGCACTGACAAGTAGTTTCTGCTCCTAAGTGCGTGCGATCTTCACGTTTTGTGCAGCTAACGTTACTGTTTGTATGAGTGTTCGTGCCACAATGCAGCTGCGCGAGCACGGTAGCTCGATATAATAATACACATCCGATCGTCTAAATCACTTGAATGTCTAAACTGGTACACCTTAAAACACACACAACTGACAAAGTTTAGTGAAGACGCAAGGCTCACCGCTCGCGCGCCATCTGTTGACTCTGCGCTCACCTGCGTGTTGACTGAACGGTTGGAGTCACGTGGCTACACACGCGGTAGTATGTTTTTAAGTAGGAAGTATTAACAGGATTAAAAAAAAACGAAATAACCGACATGGGAAAATTACGTCGGTTAGAGGTTCTGAATTTCGGTTTCGATTACTTTTCGATTAATCGTCCAGTCCTACCTAGCGTTATCGGCCTGATAAGAAAATTTGGCCAATATATTAAAGCCAAAAAATAATGGATTATTTCCTTTAGCTGAGAAGCTTCAGATGCGCACTATTCACCATGAAGGTTTTGAATTGCTTGAAATATGTTTGGAATCACTTCAAAAAGGAAAATATAGTTAAGTGCAACAAGCAGCGCAAGTCTGTCATATAGGCTACATAAAATTATGATGAGAACAATACTGTAAAAAATGCTGTGAATCCTTTGTACACTTGTGTTTTAGCGTGTTGTTTCAGGATAAGCAGATCCACAATGGAGTTACACCTTCATGACTAGCACAGTCAAGTTTGCTTGTGCATTCGCAGCCTTTTGTTTTGTGTAATTGTAAGTTGAACTATTATGATTATTTTGTGTATATATATCTGATAACTCAATGAGAACACTATTGTAATAAAATGTTCTGAATTCTTTAGGTTTAGTTGCCGTGTTTTAGCGCGTTGTTATGGGAAGAGTGCATACACAACAGAAGTTACACATTCTGACTAGCACGTACTACTTTACACGTACTACTAGCACGTACTTACTTCTGCATTTGCGTCATTTTGTGCAGATGTAAGTTGTAATATTATGTTGATGTTCTATAAATATATGATTAATCTCATGTAGGATGCATTTGGGTGAGTTAATTAACCTGCTAACAAAGGTTGCTTCTGTTTAGCGGTGTTTATTCAGCTGTTCAGCTTCAGTGCCCGCAGCTCAAACAGCAATATTTTTATTTAAAACAGTATATTTTTTTAAAACTGATTATTTTTCAAAAACATGATTAACAATTTTAATTTTTCATATTCTTTTTATCAACAATATGGTTTAATTTCAATCATTTCATTACTGTCCGTGCAGAGGACATTCCATTTTATTTATCTATGGCACATGCATTTTGATTCTTTATATGTAAGTAATGTTGTCCAATGACTTGTTTGCATTATTTAGGCATTATTTTATTTATTTGTAAGACAATAGATAGATACTAGGGGTGTAACGGTACACAAACATGAAGGTTCGTTACGTACCTCAGTATTGAAGTCACATTTCGATACGGGTTCGGTACACGGAAAGCTAAACATAAAATTGCTTATTTTTTCTTAAAATTATTAATTTTCATTATAAATGTTATTATATATTTTTATTAATTATTCAAATTCATTTTTGAAATATAATCATAACTTGTTTTCATGACAAATTTATTTAAACATTAAATAATTAAGAGATTACGAACAGGTAAAGTAAATATAACGAATATATAAGCTAATATAGTGCATATATTTAGTGAAATGCTCCCCTCTAGAGTTAATTTCTCTAGTGAACTAACATGCTGTAGACAGTAAATGACTTGCCTGAGGTAAATATAATGCAACGTGAGATATTATTCTCAAGCTGTTTTAGTGATGTCTTTCCGCGGTTGAAACACTGGTTGAGAGACTACACGCATATCTAGATCATCTGTTCTTCTTCTGCTCTTTTTTCCTGTTGTGGTGGTTAGCAAACAGCATTGTATTACCACGCGTGCCCCCTTCTGGATTGGCGTGTGGATCGCCTGTGACTGACTGTATTTGTCATCTAACTGCATGAACCAAACCCTGACGTCTATACCATACGGTTCGGGACGAATACATGTACCATTACACCCCTAAGAGATACCCATCCATCAATTGTGTTATTTTCAACTCCCCAAATGTGTTACTTTTACAAACTGAGGCAATGTGTAAATTATGTTCTGTGGCAACTGACTGCATTTCAGAGACTCTGTCAAAAAGGCATAGGCTGCATTTAAGCATAATATATTGATAATTGTTTCTCTTTAATTACAGACAGTGACTTTAGAAATCTTCACAAGTCCTATTAATTTTCCAGTACCTCTCTGTTCTGCTAAACTGATGTGTAAAACAGACGTGGGAACCCAAACAGATGTAAAGCGCTCTGTTCCTGTAGTAAAACAGCACCAACGGTTGACGGGGATAAAGTCTGCCACAGGTTCTACAGAAAACCTGGGGTCAGACACTCAGGCCAAACCAGCTCTTAAAAAGACCCCCCTTGGTTAAAAAATAGCCCCCGCTCTGCGCATTCCCCTTAGTGAAATAAAGCAGGCACTTTGATCTATTGCCCAATATAGTTCCTCACTCTATCTGATGATGCCCATAATACTGTGGGCAGAGGATGACATCATTGTTTGGTTGGTTAGCGTGCAAGGTTCTTTGAAGTGTGAATGGTGTGTGTGTGTGTGGTGGGGCTCTGATTGGTGAGAGCAGAATTAGTTTGCCTGAGGGAGGCACCTCTAAAGGCCCCACTATTCAACCCTGCACAAAGAGCGAGAGAGAAACACTGAGAAATGGAGAGAGAGTGTTAGATGTGCTAAAACAGCAGTGGGAGTAAGACAGATCCAGTCTTGGACTTGGAAGCTTTTGTACACTCCCATAAATGAATCTCTTAGCAGTCTAAGTGGGTCAAGAGGAGCATTTAAAACATGAAAGAACCCATCTTTTATTATTTTCCCTAAAGGAAAACCGCAAAAAGGAGAAAAGGTTTTCATGACATCAGCCAATCTCTGATCTCATGTCTGAGCCATGCAAAGAATGTATTTTTTTTCTTAAAGGATAGCGTGTCAAAATGCCAGTGGGGCATTATTCACACGGTGTTTTCAGGAGGCACGGGCTTACATTCCTCTGACAGTTATTGCTCTGTAACTCCCCAGGCCAGGACTCACAGTACCAACCTACAGACAGGGCTGCTTAACCTCGACACAAGACCTGGCATACTTCCCTGTCATTTCATTATGGCTGAAATGAATCCCCTCACTCTGAGCGGCTGACAA